>CAUYON010174299.1:0-10396 GCA_963573935.1 Arctocebus calabarensis | reverse complement strand
TATGTACACTATGGAATACTATTCAGCCATTAAAAAAAATGGAGACATTAAAGCCTTTGTAATAACCTGTATGGAAGTGGACCACATTATTCTTTGTAAAGCATCTCAAGAATGGAGAAGCATGATTCCCAGGTACTTAAGTTTGATATGAGGACAATTAGTGACAATTATTGACACGGTGGGGGTGAAGGAAGGGGAGAGCAGAGAGAAGAAGAATGAGGGAGGGGTGGGGAAAGGAAGATCAGAGAGAGGGAAGGAGTAAGGGGGGTGGGGTCTTGGTGTGTGCCACATCTTTTGGGGGCAAAACACGATTGTAAGAGAGTCTTTTCCTAACAAATGCAACCAGTGTAACATGATTTCTTGTACCCTCAATGAATCCTCCCCCCCCAAAAAAAAAAAAAAAAAAAGCCATTGTGATGGGCAGCTACAGTCCCCACTACTTGGGCGGCTGAGGCAACAGGATTGCTAAAGCCCAGAGTCTGAGGTTGCTGTGAGCTATGATGTCACAGGAGGTCCTCTATCCAGTGTGACGGGTGAGACTCTGTCTCAAAAAAGAAAAGAACAATACCCAGGCATTGTGGCAAGTGCCTGTAGTCCCAGCTACTCAGGAGGCTGAGGCAAGAGAATTGCCTAAGCCCAGGAATTGGAGGTTGCTGTGAACTGTGTGAAGCCATGGCACTCTACCGAGGGCGATAAAGTAAGACTCTGTCTCAAAGACTCCATGAGTAGCCAACCCTGCCAGCACCTTGACTTTGGACTCCTGGCTTCCCTCAATGTGACAGAATAAATTTGTTATTTTAAGCCACCTAATTTATGATAATTTAGTACAGTAGCACTAGGAAACTAACACAGATGAAAAAACACTCCAAAATGGCAGTAAGACACACTCCAAAATGGCAGTAGCTCTTCTGAATGTCAAACAAATATAACTCACTGTTTGCAAGAGATTCTCACAGAGTTTCTTAGCAGCAGCCAGGCCTTCTGGTTTGGGATGACTGCAAAGAAATAAGCAGGAATTTGAACAAGATACAAAATTCTGCTTTCACTTTTCATACTTTAATAGATTTCATGCCGTCATTTACCTACTTTAACTGTTACTGAAACCTAGGCCTCTGAAAATTATAAAACAGTAACATAAAAGCCTTTTAAGATTATAGCTAATATCATTATCACAAACATTTTATTGGTCTCTTTAAATTATAAAAATATTGAAAAGGCGGTGGGCACTTGTGGCTCAGAGGAGTGAGGCGCTGGCCCCATATGCCAGAGGTGGCTGGTTCATACCCAGCCCTGGCCAAAAATTGCAAAAAAAAATATTGAAAAGGAGTAGCACCTGTGGCTCAGTGAGTAGGCGCTGGCCCCATATACCGAGGGTGGCCGGCCCTGGACGAACTGCAAAACAAAAAAACAGCTGGGCTTTGTGGTGGGTGCCTATAGTCTCAGCAACTCAGGAGGCTGAGGCAAGAGAATCGCCTAAGCCCAGGAGTTGGAGGTTGCATGAGCTGTGTGACACCACGGTACTCTACCGAGGGCAATAAAGTGAGACTCTGTCTCTACAAAAAAAAATAAATAAAATAAAATATTGAAAAGTCATTGAATTACTATTAATATTGTCATAAGTTTAAACAAATTATTTTAGACTATCACAGTTCGTTTTAAGATTATAGTCTTACAAACCCTAAGACTTACTAAAGAGACAATTCCACTTATGCTTCAATGATTTTTTTATTAACTAATTATGAAGAGGGGCGGCGCCTGTGGCTCAAAGGAGTAGGGCACCGGCCCCATATGCCAGAGGTGGCGGGTTCAAACCCAGCCTCAGCCAAAAAAAGAAACAACTAATTATAAAGTGACTACCCCTTGTATTTACCTAAATCCCTCATGTTACTATTAATCATGCCTATTTTCTCTTGCTCCTTCTGAATCGCTCCTGTCTATCTAGCAGTTTCATAAGGATTCAAATGCCCTTTGCCCTGTTCATCCATACCTGATGTAAATATACATAGGTTCAAAAGCTTCTCGGCCAGATGCCGGCTCAATACAGCCTGAACCTTTGCCCCGTAGGAAGACTTTGGCACCTGTTTCCATCTGAATGTGCTGCAAATAGGAGCAGCCTGGACCTTCCACCTTCTCCTTGACATTAAATGTGGGCACAGCATGTTCCAGACCCACAAATAATTTATCTTGAACATAATGCATCTGTAGAAAGAACAAAACATTACTGATTAAAGAAACTATATAATTAAATCTTATCCTTATAGAAATTTATTACGCAAAATACTTTAATCTCTCAGATACTTTTAATCACTTCCAGAATAAAGACCCATTATACAGTTTCTTTTTTTTTTTTTTGAGACAGAGCCTCAAGCTGTCACCCTGGATAGAGTGCTGTGGCATCACAGCTCGCAGCAACCTCCAGTTCCTGGGCTCAAGCGAGTCTCTTGCCTCCGCCTTCCACGTAGCTGGGACTACAGGCGCCTGCCACAACACCCAGCCATTTTTTGGTTGCCCCCGTCACTATTGTTTGGTGGGCCGGAGCTGGATTCGAACTTGCCAGCTCAAGTGTACGTGGCTGGCGCCTTAGCCCGCTGAGCCACAGGTGCCGAGCCCCATTACACAATTTCTATCATAAAAATAAACTCTTGCCAGCTCAGCGCCTGTGGCTTAACGGCCTAAGGCACCAGCCACGTACACCTGAGCTGGCTGGGTCGAATCCAGCCTGGGCCCGCCAAAATGACGACAGCTGCAACCAAAAAAAAAAAAAAAAAGGCCAGGCGTTGTGGCTGGTGCTTGTAGTCTCAGCTACTTGGGAGGCGGAGGCAAGAGACTTCCTTGAGCCCAGGAATTGGAGGTTGCTGTGAGCTGTGATGCCACAGCACTCTATCCATGGTGACAGCTTGAGGATCTGTCTCAAAATAAATAAATAAATAAATAAACTAACTTTTGTCAGGAACTTAAGAACTTAGGCTGGGTGTGGTGGCTCACACCTATAATCCTAGCCCTCTGGGAGGCTAAGGTGGACAGATTGTTTGAGCTCATGGGTTCAAGACCACTCTAAGCCAGCGCAAGACCAGATCTCTACAAACATACAGGTGTGATATGCCTGTAGCCTCAGCTACTCGGGAGGCTGGGGCAAGAGAATCACTTGAGCCCAAGAGATTGGGGGTTGCTGTGAGCTATGACACTACTGCACTCTACACAAATGACTAAGTGAGACTCTGCCACAAAAAAAGAAACAAAATGGGCTTGGCGCCCACAGCTCAGTGGTTAGGGCGCCAGCCACATACACACGGGTTGGCCGGTTCAAACTCAGCCTGGGCCTGCTAAATGACAACTAGAACAACAAAAAAAATAGCCAGGCACTGTAGTGGACTCCTGTAGTCCCAGCTACTTGAGAGGCGGAGGTAAGAGAATCGCTTAAGTCCAAGAGTTAGAGGTTGCTTTGAGCAACCACAGCACTCTACCGAGGGTGACAAAGTAACACTCTACCTCAAAACAACACACACATACATATATACATAAATATATAAAATGAACTTAATCTTCCATGTATCTATCTACAAAATAAATGCCTTATTCTGTTCAGCAAAATATATTTAAAATGCAAAAACCCAAGACCCAATATTGAGTAGCCACCATCACTTCCCTCCAACTGATGTTCAGTTAGTAAGAAATTCTAAAAAAGGCAGTATCCTGAAACTAGATTAGAATGTGTTGGGAAGGGCAGTGCCTATGGCTCAAAGAGTAGGGTGCTAGCCTCATATACCGGAGGTGGCAGGTTCAAACATACACTGAGGCTGGCAGGTTCAAACCCAGCCAGGGCCAACTGCAACAAAAAAATAGCCCAGCATTGTGATGGGTGCCTGTAGTCCCAGCTGCTGGGAGGCTGAGGCAAGGAGTCCAGGAGTTGGAGGTTGCTGTGAGCTCCATGGCAGATGCCACAGCACTCTACTGAGGGTGACATATAGAAACTCTTTAAATAAAAAAAAAAGAATGTGTTGGGTAGTACAGTCAGCCCTGTGACATGCTCCAGTAAGGGCTGCTCTCTCCAACCCTTTTCTCTAGGAGGAATGTATCAGCCAAGTCTTACTTCATCAGACTCAGCCTTCTTAGTCCTCCAGCTGCCATAAAGTTTACAATTAGAAATTAAAATCAATAAC
Source organism: Arctocebus calabarensis (assembly GCA_963573935.1). Taxonomy (NCBI): domain Eukaryota; kingdom Metazoa; phylum Chordata; class Mammalia; order Primates; family Lorisidae; genus Arctocebus; species Arctocebus calabarensis. Next base: position 6,236 of record CAUYON010174299.1, on the reverse strand, counting down.
TTCACCATGTGCATGCATATCCTTTGATCAATCCCCTTTCTAAAATATACCAGTATGCAGTTTTCGTTTGGTTTGTTTTTGGCCGGGGATGGGTTTGAACCCACCACCTCCGGCATATGGGGCCATCACCCCAAATATACCAGTATGAAGAGATATACACTCAGAGGTTCGTTTTATCTTGGAAGCCTGGACATGCCATTAACAGAATACCAATAGCAGGTAACCTTCAAGTTGGAATTTTAGAATTTTATCATTTTCTTCTTAAGTATTTAGTGTATTATCTTTTTTTTTTTTTTTTTTTGAGACAGAGCCTCAAGCTGTCACCCTGGGTAGAGTGTCGTGGCATTACAGCTCACAACAACCTCCAATTCCTGGGTTTAAGCGAGTCTCCTGCCTCTGCCTCCCAAGTAGCTGGGACTACAGGCGCCCGCCACAACGCCCGGCTATTTTTGTTTGAGTTGCAGCCATCATTGTTGGTTGGTGGGCCTGGGGGCTGGATTCGAACCCGCCAGCTCAGGTTTACATGGCTGGCACCTTAGCCCGCTGAGCCACAGGCGCCGAGCCCCAAGATTTACTTTTTAAAAATGACATTAGTCAAAATGTATGCTTTCTATGAGATCTGAAATAACTTCCAAATGGCTAAGCCAGCAGAAATGTTACTGCGAATGAAATTATTATTCATTTAATATTTTGAATTTGCAACTGTTTTAATCTATTATTTTTCTGCTTAGTATGAATTAAGTTAATCTGAAATCAAATTAATTATAGTTATAGCCCTGGTAGAGTTGCTTCTTTCACTTTCTCAACATTTATTTATTAAGCACTCATAGTATTATCTTTGGTCCCCGAACTTTCTGCCTGTATCAAAACATATCATAAAACAAACAAGCAATATCTAAAAAGCACAAGAGCTCTCGCTGGGCCTCATCAGCAACATGAAAATGACGGAGCAGGGGAACTGTCCACTCAGATCTAAAATGAGGTTCTATCATTCTTATAAGCACTAGTGTTTTTTCAGCCTTGAATTCAAATCTGTAATGCATTTCCAGAAGTGCTTGTTTGTATACATGAGTCAAAGCACACATATGAAACACATGCACAAGGCCGGGTGCAGTGGCTCACCCTGCAATCCCAGCACTCTGGGAGGCCGAGGTAAGTGGATCGCTTGAGCTCAGGAGTTCAAGACCCAGCCTGAGCAAAAGCGGGACCCCCCATCTCTACCAAAAATGGAAAAACTGAGGCAAGAGGATTGCTTGAGCCCAAGAGTTGGAGGTTGCTGTGAGCTGTGATGAGCTGTTCTGCTCAGGGCAATAGCTTGACACTGTCTCAAAAACAACAAAAAACAAAACAAACCACACGCACAGTTTTTGGAGTACTGATTAGATAAATTATCCAGTGTTAGTCACATCCAGCCTAACAGAAAGAAATATAACTAAGATATCAAATCTTTAAATCCTTATCCTGCCCAAGGGCATTTTACATTAGTGATGTCCTTTAAGTGTCCAACTTTGGACAGTAGTGTTCAGCTTGAATCATTTAACAACCAAAGGCAAGCAGAATAGTGATTGAAGATAGAAAAAGCTTAAAACACAACATGGTAGTGTTGTGTTTAACACACAAGTCTACCAAGGAGGAGTCATGAAAGTTCATTTAGATTTTTCTTAGGAAAAAACTTAATATTATAAAGATTCAAACAGTGACTTCCTCTCATTTTTGTTTCAAGTTAAGCTGAAGGTCCCACCTTGGCTTCATACTTGCTAGCTCTCAGATGTAGGCAACAGATATTTAACAATCTCAGAATTATAAAGACTCAGATGTAGAAGCCAACACAATCCTAATTGATAAATAAAAGATAGAATATTAGAGGGCTGGGTGTGCTGGCTCATGCCTATAATCCTAGTATTCCAGAGAACTGAGGTGGGAGAACTGCTTGAACTCAGGAATTCAGTTTAAGCAAGAGCAAGACCCCATCTCTACTAAAAACAGAAAAAATCAGCCAGCCATCATGGTAGGCACCTGCAGTCCCAGCTGCTCGGGAGACTGAGGCAGGATATTACTTGAGCCCAAGAGTGGTTGCAGTGAGCTGTGATGATGTCAGTGTACTCTAACTTGGGTAACAGAGCTTGACTCTGTATCAAAAGAAACAAACAAAAAAGAGGATAATAGGGAGAAAGCTTCTTTTTTTTTTTTTTTTTTGAGACAGAGCCTCAAGCTGTCACCCTGGATAGAGTGCTGTGCCATCACAGCTCACAGCAACCTCAAACTCCTGGGCTCAAGTGATTCTCCTGCCTCCGTCTCCCAAGTAGCTGGGACTACAGGCACCCGCCACAACACCTGGCTATTTTTTGGTTGTAGTTGTCATAGTTGTTTGACAGGCCCGGGCTGGATTCGAACCCGACAGCTCGGGTGTATGTGGCTGGTGCCTTAGCCGCTTGAGCCACAGGCGCCAAGCCAGGGAGAAAGCTTCCTGAGGGCAAGGAGTCACTCTCATCTAGCCCACATCTGTGCCAATCCCTGTGTGACAGAACAACTCCATAAATGAATGTCTGGAAACGTGACCATTGCTCATTAGAGCACATTGATAAATAATCATCCTTCGACATAAATTACTCCCTTCCATATAACTCTGTGCCCCTGTACTTAATCATCTTTTATTTAGTTCTTATATTTTAATTTTTTTCTCCCCTTAACTTAGTCTTTGAGACCAGAGACTAGGTCTCCACTTTCATACCCATTACAAGGTCTTCTAGCACAACCCTGGGCACAGAATACACGCTGGATTCATGCAAATCAATTATGTGATTAACAAACATGATCATTGCAAACATCTTCTGCTCTCCAGCAGGCCTGGCCGAGTGGGACCCAGCAGATCCTGCTTCCCCCAGCATGGCAGCAGCTGACTGGAGTGGCCACCCACACATCAGTGCAGCACGCCACTGTGATTCCTGAGACCATGGCAGGCACCCAGCAATTGGCTGACTGGAGGTAAGTAGGAAACCCTTTGTGAGTAAGTGGGCACATCTGGGATGGGAGATTATTTCCACCACTGATGCAGAGCTGCCAGGCAAGCCTGAATCTGAACTCCAGGTGTGTAAAGAGCCTTTTAAGGCTTTTTAAAATATTGTGTGGACTCAGCACAGTGGTTCACTCCTGTAGTCTCGGCATTTTGGGAGGCCAGGAGTTTAAGGCCAGTCTGGTTAGTAAGGCACTGTGGCAGGCGCCTCTAGTCCCAGCTCCTTGGGAGGCTGAGGCAAGAAGATCACATGAGCGTAAAAGTTTGAGGTTGCTGTGAACTCTGATGTCACAGCACTCTACCCAGGGCAACAGAGTGAGACTCTGTCTCAAAAAAAAAAAAAGACCGGCCTGGCAACGTAGCAAGAATCTTACTCTAAAAAATGCTTAAAAATTAGCCAGACATGGTGAGATACACCTATAGTCTCAGCTACTCAGGAAGCTGAGGCAGGAGGGTCACTTGAGCCCAGGAGTTCAAGGTTATATGAGCTCTGATCATGCCACTGCAATCTAGCCTGGGTGGCAGAGTGAGACCACATCTCTTAAAAAAAATGTATATATATATATACACACACACACATATAGTGCAATTATATATCTATGTGTATACATAGATATAGATGTATTTATAGTGTGTACTATGACTAAGGTGTAATGACAGGTTGTTTTTAAATGATTTACTAGGATATAAGAAAATCAGCTTCATGAATTTGTATTCAGTTGTCATTCTTCCACCGCAAATTCAGTTTACCATTTAATCACCAGTGTAATTCACCAGACTTGCTCCTAGATGATTTTTGATTGTTTCTCAGAAAATAAAGTCTTGTCACCAGTTAACAGAATACAGAAGAGAGTCCCTGGAGCCCTAAGCAATTCTAGCCTGTTGTCATGATGTTTTGAGACATGGGCACACTGGAGTCTGTCTGACTCCCAGGGGAAGGCACGGCAGGATGGGGTTGATTCGGAAGGGTGGACTCTGGCATGTGTGTTGAATGTTCGTCCTCGAGTAAGAGTCATATCTTCTACATCAGAGCCCACTTTTCCCAGCCCCCTGACGCATCCAGCTACCCCCTCTGTCTTTTCCAGAACTCTACCCTATCTACCTGACTTCCCCACAGACACCCTGCTCTGTTGTTTGTACGCTCACTTCCCACTTTTCCTTGTACACCCCGACACGTACCAGCACAATGCCCCCCTTTACCAGTGCAGAGCCAGATGGCAGCCCTCCAAGTCGTCCCCAACTCCCCATGGCCCTTTTGGGTTGTCTCTCATTCAGCACAAACTTCAGGGCAGGTCACTCACCTCCGTACCACCCAGGAAGCCTATCACAGTTCCTGTTCTGACCCAAAAGGCTAGGATGAGTAAAGAGCTCCCAGGAAACGGGAGAAAGGGAGAGACAGACGTCTCCTGCAGTCTACCGGGCCTTCCTCCTTTCCTCCATTTAATTTTCTGCCTAGTACAAAGAAGAGACTGCAGGGGCTTTTTCCCACAGCCCCACACACTTCCCCGGCAACATGCCCCCGCCCAACCCCATTCTCTGGAAACACTTTCAACCCAAGTAGAAGTGAGTTCAATTCTGCCTCTGCACGCTCTGAGGCAACTTAAACTTTATGTACCTCAGTTTCTTCTTCAATAAAGTGGGGATCATAATACCTCCTTCACAGTATTGGTGGGAAGTTTAAGTTCAGATAAAATACAATGCACTTGGCATAGACTTAATGTGCACCATTGCACAGCCTGGTACATGACAGGCAATAAACAAACCTGTCATCTTCCCTTCCCCCAGTCACATGGACTCATTGCACAGGGCCACCTTTCCTCCTCCCACTCCTCAGGAACTGCACCGAAGTGGAAAACTGCTGGGCCAATTGCTTTTTTTTTTCTCACTCCTTTTTCCTCCTAAAAGACCACACACATACATGCTCCTTTTTTTCCTTTGTCTTATACCTCGTGTAGTTTCAGGAGTACTCAGACACTCACTCATGCATATCTTCTTTTCCTCCTCCCCCCTTCCTTTTTCTTTTAAATCCCTAACCTTAAGAACAAAAAATCCCATACCTAGTGACCACAGGAAACATCGAAAGGCAGATTTCCTCCCCGTCTCTTGCCCATTTCATGTGTGAGCCAAAGACTATCCATCATCCTGGCTAATAAACAAAAGAGAAGTATCAGTGCTGGGCTTTATCAAAGGAAAAAGAATGCCATTTGTCTGCAGTAGACAACAAAATTAAGAAGCCCTATCATCAGTTTCTAAAGTCTACATATTCCTAAATGCCCCAAAGACTCTATCAAAGTCTCTCCAGAAGTGTTCATCTACTTTCATTTTTTCCCTATTCATTCTTTCCCCTTGTTGCAAAGATAGAATCTTAAAATTTTTAAAAATTCAAATGGATTCTCCTTTAGCTTTTAATTGTCCTATGTATTAAATGTACTGTGTATTACCAGCAAATTTCTGCTCTTAATCACTACTTCTAACATTTCTATGGGAAAACAAGGCTTTGAGTGTCATACAATCCAGATTATAAGAATTTTGAAATACAACCCATTTTCAGGATGAGGGCTGCCAGTATTTCTATGACAGCTCTTATTAATTTTGATTTAATACCAAACTCTATATATGCCTAGTCAACTTCAGTTAATCTAATCGTTCATTCAGCAAGCGTGTAATTAATTGATCAGCTGCTACATGCCTGAGCATTGTTCTAGCCACCAAGGGAATTCAAAAGAACATTAACAATTCCGAATGCCAGAAACATATGGCTCCCAGTCTTCAACGTTAGTTTTCCACATAAAGTACAATTTCCTCCTTAATGGTATTACTAACAAATCCCGCCTCCCTCACACACTAACCCATTGAAGGTACTTTCTAAATTCTAAGATAAAATACACGTATTGGTCTTCAAGACCAGTCACCTGGGACTTAAAAAGCTGGAGGGAATCTGTATCTCCAGGCCCTGAGCCCGCGCTCCTGGCTTTCTTCCACTTCCAAGTCCTCTTGCTCACTCAGCAACCCCTGTTGGGCACAGCGCCTTCCTTTCCTGCTCCCAGGAAACCCACCTGCTGAGCTCACCTGGCGAGGCTCATGTCTCGTCAACCTCACAGCATAGGAGGTAGTGGCTGTTAATTGGGGAGAAAACTTGATCTTACAGAGGGACTCTTTTAAAACCACTAAGTAAAGTGCCACGTCTTCTTGGCTCCTTTTCAGGAACACCCATGCCCACGGC
>CAUYON010174293.1:0-12325 GCA_963573935.1 Arctocebus calabarensis | reverse complement strand
GTTGGCACAGATGCAGCAATATGTAAGATTAGGAGATGGGGTCACACTTATCTGTGTTCCTATGGAAACTATTTGAATATTTGTTTTATATGGATTTTTATTCTCTTTTCAGACATGCTATGAAAGAGCACCCCTCTGCTGCTCAGCAAGCATTTGTAGCTTGTACAGAAGGAGAATGGGCCAAAAGCTTAATGTTGTGACCTGTTTTAAGAATAAAGTATCTTGAAATAAAAAACAAAAAAGAAAGGAAAAAAAATGTGGATACAATTTACCAAATGGAACTGGCTGAACTATAGAATTGTGACTCTCTGAAAGACGCAGTCAAATCAAGGGGCCTTCCTAATTTCTATGCATCTCTCCCCTCTGAGACATATCCTAATCTCAGGAACCATGCACTCAAAATGGCAACCATCTTTGGTAGCACTTATGTCTATGAACAGACTTTTTTCAGAATGAAACATCTGAAATCTCCAACCAAATCTAGACTAACTGATGCACACTTGCATCACTTGTTACGACTAGCAGTGACAAATATGGAACTGGACGTTGACCATCGCATTAGCCAAAAGCAGCCCTATAGTTCCCTTTGAAATACTGGTAAGTTTGTTGATTTAACTTTATTTGTTCTCCATTTTAAATATTGTATTTGTTCCTGTTTTGTTTTTTTACTTCAAAATAAGGTATGTGGAGTGTGCATAGGAATTTGTTCATAGTTTTTTTTTTTTTTAAACTATAGTCCGGCCCGTGGGACGGTCTGAGGGACACTGAACTGACCCCCTGTTTAAAAAGTTTGAGGACCCCTGGCATATGATGTGAGAAACAATATTAAAGGCAGCAGAAGAGGGATTGGCAGATGTATGTGGAAGCGAATTGAGTCAGGAGATATTTTCACAGAGAAGATACAAAGAAGGAGAAAATTTCAAGATGACTGCAGTCAGCGTACCGATGGCATTTAGAACCAAGAAGATCTTATGGAGGTGTGTTTGGACATTAGCCATTAAAATGTCCAATACCTGGGGTAACAAGGAAGGGAGGTAACAGATGACTGGACCTAATGAATGAAGGTGCTGGACGGTGGGAAGAGAAGGTGGGTCAGAACAGAGTAGCTGGCACTGCATGAGGCACAGAATTGATGAAATATAGCTGGTGAAGGAGGAAACAAAATCAAGGTTAATTTTTTTTTCTTCCCTTTTTAGAAACAGCGTCTTACTTTGTTGCCTCTACTGGAGTGCAGTGGTGTTATCAGAGTTCACTGCAGCCTCAAACTCCAGGTCTCAAGCATCCTTCTGCCTCAGCCTCCTAAGTCACTAGGACTCCAGATGCATGCTGCCACCACATGTATTAGAATGCTGAGAAGTCTCTGGCCTGGAAGGAAAGGCTCACAGTTACAGGAGAGCAATGGATAAGTAACAGTGCAAGATTCTGGAGAAGTTAGGAGGTGCAGATAGTGTATTTGTTGTCAGTTATTTTTTGTCTTGGCTCTGTTGTAAATCAGTTATATGCACTTAATATCTTTATGTCCCTTTTACTGATTTATAAAACAAAAATTCAAATTACATGACCTATGAAATTCATTTTAGTCCTGGATACAGTTACTTTAAGTGGGCAAAATCAGCACAGCTTCTAGGAAACTGTGTCATTGTTGGCACCTATCCCCAGTCAGTTGTGACTTGGGCAGTGAGAATTGTGGCATGGGCAGTGAGAGTCCACTGGGACCTTATGGACATTCTGATTAAGAAATGCTGTCCCCTCCTGGTCTGCCCTGCCATTCTCCACAAGAGGGATCTTAGAATGGAAGGGATCTTCCACTGACATTTTGTAAGAAATGCATTGTTACAAGAACACCCATCTTATTTAGAAATATTTACATATTCTAATACAAACAAGTGGACCCAAGAAGTACTTTCCATTTTCTCTTGCATGATAAATGGCACCAGGACTACATTAAAATGATAAGGGGAATGTTCTCTGCAAGCCTAAGTGCAAAACAACAAGGCTCCCAGGACTGTGGGCGATGCTTGCAATTAATGAAGAGGAGGCTAATTAGGACCAAGGGTTGCAGCAAGTGATTATTTCCTCTAGCAGACCTTGGCACCTGCTGACAACTTATAGTGACCCTTTGCTCCTCTGACTATCAACTGAGAATTTGTAGGCTCAGATTGCCCCATGAAAAACCAGAGTATGGAGAGGTAACCGCCCTGTTAGGTCATCTCTAACAAGCTTTCACCAGAGACAAGAGGCTGAGGCCTTGCTGCAAAAACTCTGATGACATCCCCATTCACTGCATTCACTCAGCAGAGTGGATGCTAGAGCAGGCCAGAGAAAGCAAGATTAGGATAAAAATGTTTGCATTTTTTAACTCACATCCTTTTGTTTCCATGTCAAAGGAAGTCTCAAAGTTAATATGATCACAGCGATGTTATTGTTGCCCGAATCTTTAGAACTCTGCCACGTGGCACATCCACTTTGGTATAACCACCGATATAGTGAGGACATTGCTTTTTCCAAGTCCCTTTCAATTTCTGAAAGGAGAACATCATGTGAAGTAAGCAGTTAATTTTAGACTTAGAAATGCTGAGAGCCAGAAGCATAGAAATAATAAAAGTGTTCAATAAAGTATTATAGAAACTATTAAATATTAGAAGTCTACATATGGTCTGGAATCTTGAGCATTATGTGGGTTACAAAAGAAACACAAATCAAACTACTTAAGTAAAAAAGGAATGTACTGAGTCATTTAACACAATAGGAAAATAGCCTATATTTTGAAGCCCGGGACAGGAATATAATTGTGCCTTTCTGTAGCTAGTCTCTGCTCCTTCCCACAGGAGGTTTCATTTGATAACATTCACTTCCTTCATGAAACTAGAATTCTGTCTCCCAGAACAACTAGCCTCACACCTCCTCAGACTTCCTCCTAGTCTTTTCTTAAAAACATATGTGTAATAAAACTAGCCTGCAATATTTCACTTACTTATCCCTTGAACTAAACTTTATGGTCTGCAAGTGAGGCAATATTGCTTGTGCATGAGGACAAGCCCTGAAGTTACTAGTCCTCATTAAATCAAATACTGCTGAGGAAGGACAGTCTCCCTCCCCCCAAAAAGAAAGGGTATCCTTTCCATAAATATCCACCCATGGCAAATAATGATAATAGTAATAAAAGGAAAAAAGTGATTTTAGTTGGCATAGCTGGGACATAGAATGTAAATTAGACAGACCCATGAAAGATAAGCATATACTTACGAGGGCAGAGCAATCCTGAGGAGGGGGAGGTCCTTTTGTGCTTCTGAAGCAACACAGGCAGTAATGAACTTTCCTGACAAATGCACTTACCCTGAATAGAAAAGGAGTGACCCAGGCAGGAGGAAAACATGAAATTAGCCTCCCCTAGGACTCTTGCCTTTTGTGCCTAGGAATTTGACATTAATCTCAAGTTCAATGGACAACCTTAAAGGGTTTTAGTCATATTTACCTCTTTTAAAATTTTAATTCCAGCAACTATTGAAAATCAACTGTGGAAAAGGTAGGAAGAGAGCAGTGGACACAGGAGCTACAAGAGGAAGCATCTGAAATTCAGTTGCATCATCAATTCATTTTTTTTTTTCCGAATATAGACCTGGACAAATATTCCCATTGCACAAGTCATTTGGCTGGCCTTTGTTAATCATGCAAAATACTGAGCCATTTTGATGGTTTAGATTTTTTCTTGTTGTTCAAACAACTTTTTTTTTCCTCACTAGGTTTCTGAATGACATGGATCTTTGAAGGACTTAAAGGTTAAAACATCGTGGACAACAATTGTAGAGTTAGGAGTATGGAGCTTCCCATTATGCCACATGTGTCCAATATAAGCCTAAGTGATTAGATGCTCTCATCTGCATACCTGGATTCATTCTTCTTATTGCCAGGGTCCCACAGAGCCCAAGATCACACTGTAAGAAGAAAATAAAAAACAAACAAAATATAGACAGAGTAGAGGAAAAACCAGAAATAACTCGCTGGCCACCACCTATTTATAATTCACACCATAAAAAAACTTATTCCATGACTTAGCAGAAAAATGAAAAGTGGAATTTCTTTTATATTTACAAAACTATGTCTTATAACATTTAGTATTATTGTTTTTATTGTATAATAATATAATTATATTTGCCTATAGAGCTTCTATCAGTAACATAGTCCATGAAACCCAAATGACTGTTCTTTAAGCACTAAAAATTGCTATAATTGTATGCCGCTTATGATATCACACAATGTGATTATCAGCTGTGTGATCTAACACGACCAGCCTAGGAGCTATAGTAACTGGGTTTGCCCTAGTTCTTGCAATCTCCTATGCAAATTTTGAGTAATTTCACTACTTATCTGATTTTATACTCTGCAAATGAAGCAATCAGTACAATGAATTTGAAAGTCTCTTCTAGAAAGAAAATTCTCAAATTTGTACCATCCAGATTTTTGAACTTATGTAATATTTCCAGAAACTACAAGCTCATACTGGCCTTTGCCAAGCAAAGGAAACTGAACTATCTTACTGAAAGTTCATTTTGTTTAAAAACAGCCTTATCCCACATAAGAGCATTAATGGGGCTACTATTTATTTATTTATTATTATTATTTTTTGAAGTAGAGTTTTACTCCGTCATCCTGTGTAGGGTACCATGGAGATATTGTAGCTCACTGCAGCCTCAAATTCTTGGACTCAAGCTACCTTCTTATCTCAGCCTCCTGAGTAGCTGGGACTACAGACACATGCCACTACGCCTGGCTAGTTTTTTGTATTTGATAGAGACTGGGTCTCACTCTTGCTCAGGCTGATCTGGAACCCTTGAGCTCAAGCAATCTACCCACCTTGGCCTCCCAGAGTGCTAGGTTTATAGGCTTGAGTCACTGCACCCCACCAACTGGTCAGCCTCTATGTTTTTCCTTCCAAACCACCCTCAACTGCTGTATTTTGATGCTTTACTTTTCTTGCTTCCAAATCATGGCTTGGTTTCCAAATGTTTCCTGAAGAACAACCTCTTAAAATGATACTATCAACAATTTGACAGCCATACTACTCAAGTTCAATGAATAGCTTTGTAACAACATCCATGTAACATGAACAATTTTTCAGGAATAAAAGTAGATTCTCGTGGTGAAGGAGGGTGTGTGGACTCTTGACTAGTACTCACACTCACGTAGAATATTTAGAGTCTGATTCCAGCATAATATTGACTGAAGTCATTGTCATTTTAAAAGAAAAAAATAAAAAATCAACATGCTTAAACTGAATACACAGTTGTATAGGGAAAGCTAACAGATATACATTTTTTATCCTTTCTTACATCTTCCCAGTTAAGAATACCATGCATTTCCTATCTATTAAATCACTTTTATTGGCTCAGCGCCAATGGCTCAACGGGGCTAAGGCGCCAGCCACGTACACCTGTTCTGGCAGGTTCAAATCCAGCCTGGACCCGCCAAACAACAATGACAGCTGCAACCAAAAAATGGCTGGGCATTGTGGCGGGCTCCTACAGTACCAGCTACTTGGGAGGCAGAAGCAGGAGACTCACTTGAACCCAGGAGTTGGAGGTTGCTGTGAGCTGTGATGCCATTGCACTCTATCCAGGGTGACAACTTGAGGCTCTGTCTCAAAAAAAAAAAAAATAATAATAATAAAATAAATCACTTTTATTACTTGCCCTTAATTGAAAATGAGCTCCATTTTGTTCCATTGTGTGCTTGTTCTAAGTCTCAAACCCATCATCCATCGACCATATAGTTCTTCCCGTGACATCATATTAGAACTCACACTTATCAAATCCAGTATTACTTATAATATAATAAACATGCAATTAAAATAGAGTAAACCTACTTTTACCTTATTAATTTAGACTAATTCATTTATCCAGGCAGTTTATTAATCTCAGCAAATACTTATTTTCAGATGCAGTTACACAAAGATAAGACACCCCGAGGCACTGTTGTTGCAAGCGAAAATTACAGCAATCTCTTTGAAAGAAAATGTGGTAGTGTACATCAAAATTAAAAACAAACATCTTTAACCTAGTACATTTTCTAATTTTTAAAACTTCCCCTTCAGGCAACATGTGTGTGTATAACTTTACATATCTACATATAGATCTGTAGCTATAATATGTATATATCAATCAGAGACAGAGATACAGCAAGAATTTAAATGACCGTCAATGGGAGTTGATAAAACATATTAAGATGCACTATTTAGACGAAATGCTAAGCAGCTGTTTTTTCTGCTTTTGCTAGTTAGGAAATACCTGTAGGATAAAACCCAGATGGAGAGTGGATTACTATACTCTTTTACTGTGTGCTACAGAGATACATAGATACATATGTGGACATATTGAAATATTTCTAATTTGTTAAATGCTTACACTATCTCTGAAAGAATACATGCTTAACTGACCATGAATTTGACTTAAGTAGTGGAACTGGGAGACTGAGGGCTACACAGGAGGAAGGCTGTGTTTTCTTCATCAACATTTTTGCACAGTTAACATTTTTGCCGTTTTAAAATACTATTTTCATCCCATAAAGCTGCTTAAAATAAAACAAGATTAAAACCAAAACAGATCATGTGGATTTCTTGATTGCAGTGTCATTCTAATAATTCTTCTGATCTTGACCTTGACTCTAGTTGTTTACTCAAGAACCTTTCAGGCACATATTTGCTCTTTCCTTTGCCTAAAATACCCTTCATTCCTGTCCTCCTAGCTCATCTGTCATCATCTTTTGGAACCCAGCATAATCCTCTGCTCCTTTCTGCATGTCCTGCTGCTCATGCCCCTCCTCAGATACTTTCTCATCTGCTTCCGAGAAGGGATGCTAAACACTGCACCCCCCAGCCTCCTCTGCAGCTGTGCTTCCTGATACAGCCCTGGTGCTGCTACTGAAATGCTGCCTCCTGCCACTCCTGGTGAGGTTTTCCCGCAGCACTGTTGCAGGATTTCAGCATTTGTCTCCTTTCTCCCAGAGTGTCCAAGAGGCACTGAGGCAGTACTGACTGCAATTACAGTTTTCTGAACCAGCCTCTTTCGCACCCAGATCACAGCTCTGGTATTTTGTTCTTGGACTGTTTTCTGAGTGACAGATTTCTCATAATTTAACTACCCCATGTGCTTTTCTAGAGCATTGTCACAATCATTCCTGGAGGCCCCATCACATGCAAAAATAAGGATGATCTCATAAACGTGAAATTCAATGAAAGCACTCAGAAATTAGAGGAAGTACTGTATTGTTCCATTATAGAAAATCCAAAACAGCCAAAAATGCCTTGTGCTATAGTGGTTAACTTCTACTTAAGAAGAATGTAGGGGAAACCACTTAAGGTCTATCAGTGTTCTTTATTAAACTGCGTGAATGTGTGATTCATTTGCTAACTAAATTCAATGAACTATACAGTGACAGTTTTGGTACTTTGCTGTGTAAGTAAAGCTGTATTTTAAGAAAAGATGAACTTTCATTTAAAACTATAAATTTGATAAATATCATTGTGCTATTTATTTGGCTTGACCTCTGTTATGTGTTGTGTTGTCAAAACAGATGCGTGGAAGTCTTAAGCCCTGGCACCTGTGAATGTGATCTTATTGGAAATAGGACACTTCTCAGTGCAATAAATTTAAGTAAAGTTTAGTCCTGCTAAATTGGCTGGGTCCTATATCTAATTACTGGTGTCCTTATAAGGAAAGAAACATTTAGACACACAGAGAAGAATCTCGGGTTATGACTGAGGCCAAGATTAGAATGACAAATCTGAAGACCAAGGAATTCCAAGGATTGCGACCACCACCAGCACTGAGAAGCCAGGAAAAATTCCTTTCCTAGAGCCATCAGAGGAAGGATGTCCTTCCAGCACCTTGACTTCAGACCTCTTTATCTGTTGTGTACTCTCTCTAGCCCAATCACTTTTCTACTCTTGTGCAAGAGAAAAAGAAAAGTCTATCTCTTTTGGAAAATCGAATCTCTTCATATGTGAAATATATAAGACTGAATTCTCTTTCCCTCACTGAGATCCAAATGATAAGATCACCTCTTGCCAAGAAAGTCCCAATACACTCTCGCACTGTACTCAAAATCTGTCATTAATCCTTCTTTTAAGTATATTTGTCTCCTTATCTGAACCATACTGTCATTCTAAGCATTGTAAAAGTAGAATAAACTTACATTACTAGACCTTACTCCTAAAGTTAGCTATCATTTTCTAGGTGTTCCCTGCCCTTTAGTTACATGTCACTGTGCTTATGTTACACACGCAAAACTAAGATTCATACGAGTAAATTGTGCAAACTTGCTCAGCTTGTAACTAGCAAAGCCATGTTTATATAATAGATCTCCCAATTTAAAAGTTGTCAGCCTTTACCATCATGTAAGGCAATTATACTAGCCTAAGAAATCCCTGTATATTTAGAGCATTTATATTAAAGGTAATTATTGTTCTATTATTGCTTATTTTTTCTATTTTGTTTGTTTTCTTTGGTTGCTACAGGCAGAAAGCCTATATACGCCTTTGCTTGGGCCATGCTGGAAAGGCAAGTAAAAAGTCTTTTTTAGAACTTTCTGTGAGAGACCAGGATAGAACTCCATAGAGGCTTTTACCTAGTAATGGAGGCAGTAAATGCCTGGGAGACAAAGGGTGGCCAAAGGGGGCCAGAGGCTTGCACACAAGCAGCTGTATATCTTAGTGACCTCTAGTTTGTTCTCTTAAGATGAATTACTGCCTCCAGATGGTCCATTAGAAGGTCAGGTATTCTCCCCTAGAATTCTTATCTTTGTTCAAATGAAGTAGTTTAGAGTATAGTCGCAATTAAAAGTCAAAATAGTAACTTTGAAATGAGGTAGTGGAACATATATCAGTTAATTTGTAGACTATTAGGTGCCAGGCATAGCTGGGCCTGGTCATGAGACCAATGTTGAGAAATGTTGTCATTAATTGATTAATGGTATATTCGGTATATAAGTTGGTGGAAAATAAAGAAATGTTGCTACTGGCCATGAGAGAGCAGTGGTCCCCTTTATTCCCAGACTATTTCATTGCAGGACTTAAACTCTGTGTCCCCGCCCACTTGAGAAACTTTCACGCAACAGTTGCCCTGTTCCTCTTTCTTACCTTCCCCTTGATCTATGCTCATGGTTTTCCTGTGTATCTCTGCCTTGCTCAACAGCAGTTCCTCTGCATATCACAATGTACAAAGTTAACTTAGAACAATCACCCACTATCAGTACTATGTATATTATTTATCATTTGGGGGAAGTGTGGAAATTTTACTTCCATTTAGGTCCCTTTACCTTTTCCTCTTTTATAATACTTTTTTTTTTTAATCAACTGGTATTATTTTTGTTTCTATCCTCAAATGTAATTTTTTTAAGTCAGGATGAAAAGAATAGTCTATTGTATTTCCCCTATTTTTGCTTGTTTTGTTGTTCCTTCTTCAGATCACATGCTCCAAGATTCTTTTATCACATTCTTCCTGCCCTCCGCCCCCACAACTTTTTTTTTGAAGAACTTTCTTTTACCAACCTCTAAGGGCAGGAAGGATTGCAACAAGTTCTTTTAGTTTTCCTTCATCTGAAAATGCTTTTATTTGTCTTCCATTCCTGAGGGATGGTATCACAAGATAAGGAAATTTATACCTTTTGTTTCAGCACTTGAAAAAGTATTGAGTCAATTACTTCTGGCCTGTGTGCTCTTAGTTGAGAAATCTGCTTTCGTTCGAATTGGTGCTCCTCTGTATGTACCATTTCTTTCTAACTGCTTTCAAAATACTTGTCAGATAATTCCAACATCTGATTCATCTCACTGTTGTTACCAGTTGAATATCATTTTTCATTCAAGTCACTACATGGATCTTGGCAGAATTTTTTTTTTTTTTTATGTCCTAGATGTTTTGTCTATTATGTTAGGATTCTGCGGATGCTATTTATTTATTTATTTATATTTAATTATTTATATCTGCATTGTGCTACAAAGGACAAAAACAATTGTATATGTTTGCATTGCACAAGGTGATACTTTGATATATGTACATTGATTATTATATTTGTATATATACTTTGATTATTAAAAAATAATTACTAAGATCAAGCTGATGAACATATCTATTATTATTGTTTATTTTATCTCACAGTCACACTGCTTAGGTTAGCACGAGGATCTTAATCTACTTTTCCGAGCTTGACTTCTAATGGCAATAGAATTTTCTAAGCCTGCGAGTGTTGCTTTAATGTGCTTGGTTTACTTGGTGCCTGGAGCTCCTGCTGCTCCCTGCAGCTTGAGGAGTAGGAAGGGATTTCCAGGTTTCTCCTGTGGGAAGGGCACCTTAGGATGGTAGGACCTCCCCTGGAGATGCACGCTTCACAGCCTTCTCCTGGCCGTCCCACTGCCTCAGTGTTTCTAGATGGAGAAGGAGAGTCACATGCCTCTGGGCTGCTGGCAGTACTTGGACCCTGTTTTGTTTTTCACTTTCCCACCTCATCTCAGTAGGACAGGCCCTCTAGGGCGCTGGGGAAAAGAGAATACTTCCCTGGCCACTGCTGCTGGACAGGCTCCCAGTCAGTCTTTTTGCTGGTGTATCGGGCTCAGCTGGTATTGTCAGAGGGACAATTGCCAGATTGCATGTACAGGGGCTGGGAGTGCGGGGTAGGGTTGGAGAAACCTGCCTGGATTATCTTCTGTTGCTGGGTCAGGGCACGGAAAATGCCATGCCGTGGAGGCCATCTGTGTGAGGGGAGGTAAGACACTTCTGGGGTCTAGAAGTGGGTCTGGGGTCTCAAACTATTTTCTCTTCTTTTTACCACCTGTTACAGTTTTCTCTTGGTTGTCTCTTGCATTAGCTTCAGGTTTTATAGCCATGTTTAGCAGGATGGAAGTGGAAGAAAGGCCTCTGTGCCGTCTTGTCTGGACTAGAAGTCATGACTGGCTGAAATTTTTATGGCCTTTAATACCACATATGAATTGGTGTTTTACTCATCTTTTCTTTAAACATGATACATAATAGTCATGCATATTTTGAGATATGTGTGATATTTCAGTACATGGATACAATGTATAATGATCAAATCAGGGTAACAGGGAGAACCATCTCCTCAAACATTTGTCCTTTATGTTGGGAACATTTGAATTTTTCTCTTCTACCTATTTTGAAACATAGAAAAAAATATTGTCAGCTGTGCTCACTCTACCGAACTATCAACACTAGATCTGATTTTATCTAACTCTATTTTAGATTAATGGGTACAAGAATCTCAAGTTTTGATTGAATAAGCATTCATAAAAATCATTTATTAAAATATCATCTCATGTAATTCTAATTCTAAAATAGAAGTATGATCATTCCTATTCGGAGATGAGGAAATGGATATCCTTGTTTAAGGTCACATACCAATAAGTGAATATTCAAAGGGGTGTATATCTGTGTGTGTGTGTATAACAGAAAAATAAATTGTGTACCTAATTGTTTTTAACTTAGCTATGTTTCAGAATTTAGAATGATATCTGTTTCCAAAATAATAAAATATAAGAATTAGTTACTCAAAAGTATGCAACTCTTAATTTTGTCACTGTTCAAATTATGATGTGGTATAACTATTTTTGTTAATTTCTACACTAGACTCTAAGCCATAAAGGGACAGAGCTGTATTTTATACTTTTTCCCTTATTTCCAGTATCCAGCATTAAACCTACTTGTCTGCAACATGTATCTCTAGAAATAATGGAAGTCCCCCAAATGAATGAGATTTGTTACTACCATCCAAGCTTACAGGAATATTTCATGTATCTTGTGTGTGGACCCTATTGTACTGGGCCAGTGACCCTATTTCTCCTCAACTTGTCCCATGATGAGTAATAAAAATGAAAAACACAAACAAAAACAGAATTAAGAGCATAATAGACTGTTTCCTCATTTTCCAATGAATAGTATGTTCATGCAAACAATATTCATTCCATAAATATTTACTAAGTGCTCTAAACTAAAGAGGCATACTAACAACAATAGCCCCACTTTTAGCACTTGACGTCTTCTGACAAACCATCTTTAATTATCTGAGAATGTGCTTCTCAGTTTACTCTCATTTCTAAATATTATGCTTATATTTCTTTTCTTTTATGTTTCTTGGTCTAATTAGTTGCAGTTTATATTGCCTTGATTAATATGCAGCATTTCTTTTTTTTTTTTTTTTATAATTTTATTGAATCATAATTCTGTACATTGGTGCAATCATAGGGCATGATTCATATACATTCAGAAATGTTTTCATCGTACTGTTACAGATAGCCTTCATGGCATTTTCTTGATCACTA
>CAUYON010174289.1:0-35924 GCA_963573935.1 Arctocebus calabarensis | reverse complement strand
GTCTCAATAAATAAATAAATAAACAAACCCACAAACAGGGAAGGGCATGGTCGCCTATGCACAGACAGCACATACTACAGGGGCCGGATTCTTCCACTGCTGGCCCAGAAGTGCAGGGCTTTGCCATTCTACAGAGGGAACCATTGTGGGCACACATTTTTTTTACCTTTTGTTTTGTTTTTGTTTGTTTGTTTTTGAGGCAGTCTCCCTGGCTCTGATGCCCAGATAGACTGCCATGGCCTCAGCCTAGCCCACAGCAACCTCAAACTCCAGGGCTCAGGTGGTCCCCAGGCCTCAGCCTCCCAAGTAGCTGAGATTACAGGCATCTGTCACAATGCCCAGCTAATGTTTGTATTTTTAGTAGAGTTGGGGTCCTCTTGCTCAGGCCAGTCTTAAACTCCAGAGCTCAAGCAATCCTCCTGCCTCAGCCTCCCAGAATGCTCAGGATTACAGAGGTGAACCACCATGCCCATATTCTGTACCAAACATTGTGTCCTACATGAGCAATGTAGACAGGAAGCAGATCCCAAGATGAAGACTGGGCCTTTGAGGTAAGGAGAGAGCACACAGACACACAGACTGAGCCCTGTGCAAGTGCAAAGAAAGGGCAAAGTGATTGTTCAATGGCTAATGATGGGACAGAGAGAGAGGGAAAGATTGGGAGAGAAACCGGAGAGGGGGTGAAGGGAGGAGGAAGAGGGGAGAAAACACGCAGAAAGAAGCATAAGAAAGATCTACCTATAGGGCAGCGTGTGCCATATTTGAAGTGAAACGATCCTTTTTTCCGGTCCAAAGTATAAGCAAAAGGATGGTTAACCCTGAGTTTGAAAATGGATTTTATTTTAGTCCTTTCCCTCTGCTTACCCAGCCCCCCAGACAGACAAACAGCAGAAAGTTCAGTGATTTTCAGCCTGCAGGTTTCACATACTCAGATTCAAAAACCGCAGAGAAGCGAGAGCCCTCCTCTCCCAACAGTTGTTGGTTGGGGCATATTCCACTCACTTTCTCTTCAAGATGCAAGTCAGTAAATTTCCAGTTTGCAGCAAGATTCTCTGTGACTTACCAGTGTAGATACGATTTTTTAAAACGTGTGTTATTATGAAAGCAAAGGAGAAAAAGATCTAAAGTGCACAATGGAGAAATATTTTAGCAAATCAATGACTCAGATCTTTTGTTACCCATCTCTGTGAGAAGAGATCACTTGTTAAGCTAAGTGGGTGTGAGATGAATTGGAGAAGAATGTGTTGATTAGAACAGAGTCCCA
Organism: Arctocebus calabarensis; assembly: GCA_963573935.1. NCBI lineage: Eukaryota > Metazoa > Chordata > Mammalia > Primates > Lorisidae > Arctocebus > Arctocebus calabarensis. The sequence continues at coordinate 34,660 of CAUYON010174289.1, read as the reverse complement.
GGTAAAAGATGCCAGAGCAAGATATTCGAACATATTCATCTTTCCTCCTGACCACTAATGATTTTAATTAAAGTGTAACATCTATTATGAAAACAAATGATTAACTATGAATATAAGATGAAAACCCAAGCCATTATTAGTGGTTCCCAAGGCGATTAGTGGTCAAGATAGCTGTTGGCTCTGAGACCGGACAGCCTGCATTCACACTGAAGACATTTCCAGAGTTTACTCAGTCAAGTGTGAAGTGGCGTGACTGTGATTATGTTTCAGAAAGTGACCTTCAGTGATGTGGAGAACGGGTTTGATGGAGGCATGAAGCAAAGACAGTTGAAATACACGAGGCATGAAAGGACAGAGCTCCAACTGGGACAGAGTCAACAGGGAGGGGCAGGTGCAGATGGCTGGCTACAAGGAGGCTATTAGGATGTGTTAACTACGTGGATGTCAGCTAGGAGTCAAAATGATCCCACCAACTCTATCTTGGACTACCAGCAGGATGGAATAAAACAAAACATTGCTCTTGTATTATTGGTCGGGGTGGGAGCCGACATAAATATATTTGGACACACTGAGTAGCCTATGAGGTGATCAGACGAAGATGTCCATAGGTAGGTAGGACCAAGGCCAAGAGTTTAGGAAAAAGGCAAGAGACTGAAACACATACCTGAACTTAACTGGCATTCGGGTTATCTTTGACAATATAGTTAGAGAAAGCACTGAAAGTGAGGGGAAGGTCAAGGATAGAATTCTAGGGCCCAAAGGAGGCAGCTGACAGAGCTGTCAGAGAGCTAAGAATATGGGTTGAGTCCCTAGTCAAGGGACTCTGGTTCTAACTCTGGGACCTCACACCAAGCTTTGACTCCTAAAGATTCTCCTTCTGGCCACACATATTAAAGACAAAAATGCTCACCTCTATTGGAAATGATGATACACAGCTCAGTAAACATCTGTGACAAATACAGATCCCCAAACCTGGTGTTGGAAACATCATTGACAGGGTCACTGTTTTCTGTCTCTCTTTCAACAACAGTTTGCACTCTGGCACAGGCCCACACTTGTCCTTCGTTTAACCTGTCTCTGTTGGCGGATCAGCCTTTTCACCTTCACTGTTTGTCAAGAGGCACCACCTCATTTCTGGGTCTGTGCCAGCTCACGCTGGCAGCACACAGAGTTCTCAGCACACCACAGTGTAACATGTTAGATGTCCTCTGCTCCTCGGGTGTTTACAATCTCCTAAAATAATTTCATTTCAAATGTACCCTTGTGATCTGAGTATTTGCAAAAGACAAGGACAGCTCTACAATTACATGTTTTCAAGAGATGTGTAATCATTGGAGTCAGATGAACCATGAACTAGAATTAGTCCCTGCCCCTTGCAGGCCACAGGACATCAGACATTTTACTTAAGCTTTTAGGCTGCCAGTTTCTTCATCCAACAAACTGGGATGATCCTTTAATTGGATGCTATTGGATGCCAACACCGCTTTCATTCTTTTTTCCTAACAAGACCCCAATTTTGCCAAGTGTCCACCCCTTATCCCAACCTTAACTCCAAGAGAGAACCTCACGGATCTAACAGTAATTCTATTTGCTTTGCCAATGATTGGTTCAGAAATTGACAAAATTATGAACAATAAATTGCAAGGAAAAATCTGCTGCAGACATTTGGGGCAATTTTGCTCACTTCTAAGAGAGAACCACATGTACAGATGGTCTCACTCTGGACGCTGCTATATTTGGCTGTGAAGTCCCGAACTACTACCTCCATCTTGCTTCTAGCCTTAGAGTGGAGCCAGTGTGGCAAACAGAAGCACAGAGGGGAAGAATCAGGATTGCACTTGACATTTGTCTTCATCAGATCAACCAATTCTGCAGATTGATCAAATTCTGGACTTGTGGTCATGAGAGAAAATACATTTTCTTATCATTTAAATCAGCTTCCTTTGAGGATCTCAAATATGCTAAATGACAAAATAGTGATATCCCCTTCCTCAGATTACAGTGAAAATTATGTGAACTCCTATGAAGTGCTTGGAACGTAGGAAGCACTTGAGTAGCTGTTGCTACTATTATATGGCACCATTACTGCTCTATTACTACCACCTCAACTTGCCCTTGAGATTGGTTATTTGCAGGGGATTTATTTTGTTCAGTTCGCCTTGGGAGAATGCCACATGAACGTTACGTTACTTTGTTTCTCATTCTTGCAGCTGGTGAACCAGAGGAGAGAACCTGCTGGATACTCTCCACCTCCTGTGCTGAGTACATCTCTCAGATGATATCATTGGATCTTCACAATAATTTCGAGTAAAATGCTCACTTTTAATATCTCATTTTAGGGATTATAAGACTGTGGTTCCGGAACCTAGGTCGGCCAGCCATCAGAGACTTTACCAAGTTCAGTCCATTGTTTAAGCCACAGTTTTACCTTAGACACTTGCTCCAAGCCCAACATTATCCTGCTTTACTTTTGGATGCTGAAATGAGACATTTCACACACACACCAGTGCCTCCTGAAGCTCATCCATGGGTAGAAACTTTTGCAAATAGACACTCCATTCTGGGACGCACCAAATGGGGCGGGTTGAGGCACAAAGAACTGAAGATATTTAGATCTAACAAAAGGGTCAAGGAAGCAGATGAAAGAGGATGGGCAGGAAGGCAAATGCTGAGATGGACGTGACCGAACTGAGCGGATTACACAACACAGTGAGCTCCCTGGAGAGAAGCACGGGCTCTCAGAATGTTAAGAGCTGGAACCAAGTTCCCTTTGTTGGCAAAACCACATACTTATTCCTCTTGGGCCTAAACAGAATTATTGACTGTTGGTATACAGTTATTTCTGGCCTAAAATATGAGTTATTGATGCATGTTACCGTCACAGAAAGACAACTGCAAAGAAACACCAATATTTCAGCAGAGATTTTTCTGGATGGCAAAATTGTGGATATTTTTACTGATCTATGCTGAGTTGTTCCATAGTTTTCTAACTATTTTATATGAGTTAATTATATAATTAGAAAAAAAATAATTAGATAATTATAATTATTGCACACAGGCACGCATTTTAAATTAACTGCCCTTCTGTTAGGTCAGAAGGGGAGTGAGGCAGTTTAGGCAGCATCCGGGCATCTGACCCTCACCAGCTGCCTTCTGCTCCAGCACCACGGTGTGGATGGAACTGTGAGTGAGGGGAAGGCACCTCAGGTGCGCCCTGCGAGGGGAACAACTTGCCCTCAGATAATGGTTCCAGTCTGTGTTAAAGCTAGGAGGTAAATGTGATAAATAAAATATTCCAAGAGATAATTAAGAGAAAAGGAAAGAATATCTGAAAATTTAATAGCATTGAAAAGCAACAAAATAACATTTGAAGACATATTTATCTTGATATTAGAAAATACCCAATCAGTCACTTAGCACTTTATGTTTTAGAAATGAAAAGGAGGGAAAAAAAGAAAGAAAGAAATGAAAAGGAGGAAGAAAGGGAGGGATGGAGGGAGAGAGGGAGGGGGAGAGCAGAGAGCAGGGAAGGAAGGGGAGGCCCCACGCAACCACAGGATCCATCCCTTCCTCAGAATCAGTGTTCCAGTTTAAAGGCAGTAGCCTGAACATTCAGACACTAAATTCTCTTTAGGAAACTGTTTCTTTATGAAAACTTCTTAAGAAAGCAGGGTGTGAGACCGTGAGAAAAGGGTTAACAGGAGACAAAGGAACTGAAATCATGACCCGAAAACCATGGGCTTTCAAGAAAAAGTGCTTCCAGGTCTCAAGTGAGGTCATGTGCTTTTCTGACATATGAAGATGTAAATTCCCCGGATTCCCTCAAACTCAGGTAAGAACTCTTAACACACACACACACGGACACTCACGCACACAGGCCTGGAGAAACAGGAGCAGTTTTATGATAACCGAAAGGGCTAAGTTCTTTGATGGGGCTGGCATGAGTGGGCCCGAGGTGGCAAGGAAGAGCCAACTCATGCACTGAATGGATTTCTTAGAAGCCGGAGAGCCCTTCTAGAAGGGACGTGCAGAATCATCAGGCCTAAGACTGCAGGGGCTAGTTTCACTCTGCAGTGGGGACTGTTCTGACCTCCAAGTCCTTCATGCCCCGGGGGAGGCACGGAAGGTTAGACGATGTGGCCAGAGCGGGTGCTCTCAGGCACCAAGCTGAAGTGCTGTGCCTCGGAACTGCTCGCCCCAGGAACACACGCAGCATGACCAGAATGCTCGTAGTGCTGGATGCGGATGGGTTTTGAGGCGCTCTTGTTTGGAGGTGGGGGTGGGGGTGAGGGGGCCACCTGACACGTGGGTCAATGTGATAGACAGAGCAGCGATTGGTACTCAGACGTCCTAGGTGTATATTCTAACTTCCGTGTACGTAACGTCAGAAAAGCTATTAATCTGTTCCCGTCCTCCATTTTCTCCTCACTAAGCAGTGGGCTGTAGCAAGAAGGATTGTTGGGGCTTGGCACCCTAGCTCAGTGAGTGAGGGCTCTGGCCGTATACACCAAGGGTGGCAGGTTTGAGCCCAGCCCCGAGCCTGCTCAACGACAATTGCATCCAAAAATAGCCCGGCATTGTGGCGGGCACCTGTAGTCCCAGCTACTTGGGAGGCTGAGTTAAGAGAATCGCTTAAGCCCAAGAGTTTGAAGTTGCTGTGAGCTGTGATGCTACAGCACTCTACTGAGGGCGACATAGTGAAACTCTGTCAAAAAAAAAAAAAAAAAAGAGGAGGAGGAAGAAGAAGGATTGTTGAGTCCTAAATCTGCTAACAAACTTACAGCATGTAGCACAAAACCCAGCACATAAGTGCCCAGTAAATGGGGCCTTTTATTTGCTCTCCGCAGTTAAAACATGCAGAGGATATAAGCAAACAGCTGGCCACCAGCAAACCTGCTCGGCCCCTGTCAGGTGCACCGTCTGTAAATGGAAAACATATGCTTGACTTCATATAAGTCAGTAGGGTTTCTGTCAAATAAAATAAATATGAGCCTAAAGAAAAGCTAGGGGAAATATGCATTCAAAAGGTCACGGTAATGCAGACAGTGTGAACTAAATGGCAAAACCAAAAATGAAATGTTCCCGCCACTGCCTGAATACATTGTGATTAGTTACAACCTGCAATGTATACCATACCATTTTTCCAAGGATGGAAGTTTCTCATTCCAAGTTCAACAGATATGCTGAAGCTTTGCTTTCTTTCTCCTACCAGGATTTTTATAGGGGAGCCTGAAATCAGATTAAACAAACATAACAAACCCGTATCACATTTTCAGCTGAAAAAGAAGAAAAATTGAAAGCATGAATCAGTCATTCCACCTCTCTGCTTCCAGCTGGGCTACAAATGTCAGTTGTTTTACTTCAGTAGAAACAGAGGGCCTGTCTCATATCTCTTTGGGGAGCCAAGTGAAATGAGAAATGGACCCAGAGAAAAGGGCCGATTGTTTTCAAAATTGCAATGCTGGGTGTACTTGGACTTCTCAAAAAGCAGTAATTGCTGAACATCAAATTTTTAGCTATCAAAGGGCCTCTGTTAAAGAGTTAAACCTCATCCCACAAGAGGACTCTGGGGACATGTGATGTGAATAGAAATGTTTCTGTACATTTTCTTAAAACATTCTAGAGAAAATAACTAAAGCTGATAAAAGAGGGTTACTAAGTGGAAGGAAAAAGGTTAACTGTCCCAGCTTTCAAATATCACTTAAATGTATCCTGGGATAAATAGTGAAATGAATTCTGGGGTTGCATACATTCACATGTATGTATTGACAGGTACCTGAAACATTATGGGTAAAAAGTATAAAATTGAATTTATAAATTTGTAGCCATAAAATAATTCCTTACAATATTATATGTTTAATATAACTTAGATGTAGAACACCTTTCGTTTTTAAAAAAAATAAATAAAAGGGAAAGTCCATACTTTTCAGAATTCCAAATGGCTTAAATTGAATTTGTATTCTCTGAAAACAAAATGAGAGTTCCCATAAGAGAACATAGGATGGTCTCACTATTATGCTCCCTTCTCATGCTTTAGCAACTTTTGCAAAACAGGTACAAGGGAACCTTTAATAGCAATGCCCTCCTAATTTGTCTGTCAGCTGCCTTCACCAGGTACTACTTCAGGGGAACAGTTTTCTTACAATTCAAGGAAAGCAAAGCTATTAATGATGTCTAATGCACACAAATAGGAGATGTAGGCAGAACTCTCTCCTCCCACCGCCCTCACGCACACTCTTACATCTCTCAGGAAGACCCATGGTCTGTCTGTGACCATCCCTGCGAAATGGCATTGCACTGAAAAGGTCACTCTCGGGGCAGAAGACACAGTTCTCAGAATATTCAGTAATTCCCCTGCTGGGCGGGACAAAGTCCTTAGAACAAAAAATCTAAAGGAGCAGAAATCATGTTGAAAGTGTTTTCGAAACAGTGAATTTTGTGTATGTCAAACAGAGGATCATTTATTTCATTTTTATTTTAAAATGCTTGTGGGCAGAGAGGTCCAATGTGCCACTTTTGTGGGTGTTCCCAGCAAGTTCAGCCAGTATGAAATCTGTACCAGGAACTTATCCCTTCAGAAGGAACTCGTCTCCCCAACTCCAGCACCTTCTACACGTGCAGAAGTCAGTAGTTTAGCAGTAGATAATCTTATCACAAAGGCAGAAAGGATTCCGGAGGTATGAAAAATTTCACCTGCTCGACCATCATTCCCCATGTAGCTTTTCAATTACAGCCAATTGTTTCATAAAGAATGGATGTAGAATTGACATTGAGGTGGTTCCCAATTTTGGACAATTCATTTAATTTACCATGACTATTTTACAATGATATGAAAGCAATAAGTAGTCAGTGAAAACTGTACATCAAATTTTGAATTTTGACCTTTTCTGAGGCTAGGGACATGCAGCGTGATAGTCTCCCGTATGGGGGACAGTGACAGCAAGTGGGAGCTCCCAGTCAGGTAAGCTCCCATGAGGGTGAATGACCAGTCTCCTTCAGGGCCCTGTGTTCCAGATGATTGTGCCCAGCTGGAGGCTAATGTCAGCGTTCTGAGCAGGTTTGAGGTGGGCTGGGTTAAGCCATGATGTTGGGTAGGTTAGGTGTATCAAATGCAATTTGACTTACAATTCTTTCAGCTCACAATGGGGTTAGCAGGACACCATCGTAAGTGACAGACTGCCTGTATTTGGGCAGAAGGCTAGAGTGAGGTTGGGGCAGAGAAAGAAAGGGATCAAAAGGAAAAGGACCCAGAGCAGAAGTCTGCTTGGGCTCCAGGGCGAGGCTGAGACCCACAGGAATGCCATGAGCAGACACAGTCAGGGACTACGAACATTAAAGGGTTGAAGATGCCTCTTTCTTACTTCTTCACTTATTTTTCCCAAGATAGGCCAGCTGAGGCCAGATAATGACAGTGAACCCGAGAAGTTCACATCCCTGCAACTGTTTGCACATTACAATGAGAAAACAGGACAGACATTAGGAAAATACCATCACAGCCACCTTTCAAACAAATCAAAGCAACTTCAAAAGGGGAACAGTATTTTCAGACTGTCAGAGTGGGAGATGTTTAATGGTCTCTTCCAAGAGTTCTTAACATTTGAGAAGCCATAGACTACTTCTAAAACTATGATAAAATCCAGGGGGGGAAGCCTCCATGCACAAAGATGTATATAAACTCCTTCAAGTCTCTGACAGTGAAATACCCAAAGCCCTCTGAGTTGTGGACAAAGGGCATCTAATCCAGCCACCTCCCACCCACCCTCACTCTTTATGAAAAGAGGAAGCAGGGGCCCAAGAGGTAAAAAGTAATGTACCATCATTCCAAACAGCCAGAGTTGCAGACAAGCAGCAGAATTAACTCCATTGCCCTGATTCTTAAAGGAGAATTCTTGCCATAGGCTGTGAATCACTAAAAGAAATGTCTCCCCTTTTTGTTTAGATCCCCTAGCCAAGATGCATTAAAATCAGTATCTTTTGTGCCACTCAAATCTAAAGAAACCACAGGTCAGAAGGCAAGAAACCTGGACAATCAAACAAGAGAATCCTTGTTTTTATATACAGACTGGATTCTTTGGTAAAGTCTGAGGAAAGCACATTTTTAGGAGAGTGGCCTGGATGCTTTTAAAGCAAGCATCCCATTGGTCCCAGTCAGTCTGCCCCTGACATGACCATGACCCAGGTCTCAGCCCCAGCCTCTGGCAGCACACACAGTGTACTCCTCTGCCGCTGGCTGGACATCTTTTTGAAGCGGTTTCATTTTATTCTCATTACTGTTCAGCTGAGAATTCTGTCCCCTTTTCCCTGTTCTTATTCAGAACAGGGCTGCTGTTCTTTCCAAATCACAGCAAGCTTTCCAAGTTGTCATGGGGCCAAACCCCCTCACTGGCCACCTCACATCACAGACTTGAAATCTGGGCTTGAAGTGTGAGCTATTGTATTGCAAAGGACCCCTTTAGGCAACAAAGCAGGGATTTGGATGGGCTCTTGTAGAATTTCGGAGCATGTAATATATCTTTATCACTTGGCTAGGGATGCTAATCAAAAATTCCTGTGTCCCAATATTTTTTGGATCGCTTTCTTCCTTCCCTTTGCAAGAGCAAGGACTAGTCCTTAGAGAGGCAAAGATTCTAGGAAAAAGTAGAACACCAGTTACATAATTCTTTTTAAACTAAGTATGTAAAATGCTAATCTTTCCAAGAGTGGCCGTTATCTAGGCTGCCGAGGTCATTGCCTAATGTGAGAAGCAGCATGGAGCAAGGTGCCAGTCCTGGGGGCACTGGCCGGCCTGTCCTGAGGAGAGGTCCAGTGCCCAGCCAGATGAGTCCAGGCCTCTGAGGGCACCACCCTAAGCCTTTGCCTTGACGTCCATGTCTGCCCCCATCTCCTCTGCCCTCTCACTCAGTCTTTTCACAGTAGGAAGGGCTGCACACAGCACAGTCATTCTCTGAGAATCCCTGAGGAGCCTCGCATGAAACTCGAGTCTGATTTGGCTCCCAAGGACCAACTGAGTGCAGGAAACTTCTGGAAATGTGTCCACCTCTACCTCCCCACAACAGCTTTAATTCCAGAACACTGTCAAATCATACCCAAGTTCTCTAATGGGAAAAACCAGCAGACCTCCTACAACTGGACAATCACTGGGCAAGGGGAGAGCTGCCCATGGCAGGGTCCCACCCAGCAGCAAAGGGGGTGAGCTGATTTGGTTCCTCTGCCTGGATTCCTGGTGGTGTCCATTAGAATGGTTCCTGGGGGTGTTGACCCTGGTTCAACTTTCTGGAGCTCCTTCTAAGCTGGCTACCACCTCTCCAAGGTGTGTTTCGAGGTCTAAAATGCCAGTAGGCTGCCCTCCTTGGAGATCAGGCTCTCTGTTCTCTCCTTCCCCACCCTGCCTGGGCAGCTACCTCCATCCATCTCACTAGGCTCAGAGTCCTGGCTGATCTACCTCTGTTCTCTCTCTTTCTGCTGGCATAGAACCTACCTCCATCAGGTCCTCCTCTTTCTATGTTCAGCAAGTTCACTGGGTATATATCAAAACAATTAAAGGCAATGTGTCCAATAGATATTTGTAAGGCCATGTTCATGCATTATTCACAGCAGCCAAAAGTTGGAAGCAACCCAAGATCTCATTGATGGGCAGATGAATAAACCAAATGTGGTATATCCATACAATGAAATATTATTCAGCCTTAATGTGAAATGACATTCTGACACTTACCACAACATGGACAACCCTTGAAGACATTATGCTAAGTGAAATAAGCCGGTCAACAAAGGACAAATACTGTATGATTCCACTTAACGAGCTACCTAGGATAGTTAAATTCACAGAGACAGAAATCAGAATAGTGGTATCCAGGAGCTGGGAGGAGAAGAAATGGAAAATTCTTTCTTGATGGGTACATAGTTTCGGTTGGTGAAAATGAACAAGTCCTGGAGCTGGATGGTGGTTGCAGCAGCACGAAAATGTGTATGCACTCAGTGTCACTGAACTGTGTGCTTAAAAACAGTTAAAATGGTGAATTTTCCATCATGTGTATTTTACTAAAACTCTAAACATATTTTATTTTTCTTTGGGAGAGCAAAAACAAAACGGACAAAAAATAAACCAACACATCACTGAATTAGGGTGTGCATGGTGAATGCGATGCTTTTGCAGCTGAAGGCACAAATCACCGCTCAGACCCGCCACACTTGTTCACTCCCCTGTTGTGCCCAAAACAGATGCCCCCAAATTTCTGGTGGCTCCTGGAAGCCTATAAGGCAGTGACAAGGCTCTGAGAGCCAGAGGATCCCTGCAGGCCCAGGAAGATGTGATCTTTCCCACGTGTTTCTGCTGAGATAATAAGTATTCACAGCATGACATTCTGAGAAAAAATTACATAAAAGCAATTTTCCTCAGTGCTATTTCTGGACCTTGTATGAGTCACTCATTGCCTTCTGAAGTGCTAGCATTGCTAATGAAGGCTTTCAATGCACAATACCGCCAGAAGCCTTCAAAATTCTATTGGGATAGAGAATAAAGAAATTGCTATTTCATTCTGAAGTTCATCCTGAACAGTTAAATATGAACTAGATGGAAGAACCAACCATTTGTGCTGTGTGTGCTGGGTGCTTCATCTACAAAACTACCCACCTGGGAAGTACCAGCTCCATGTATCTAGAGCCTCCCATGCTTGCCTCAGTAATGTCTAATGCTTCCAAGAGCTTATTATGCCAGTTAAACAAAATTGAGTCAGATATTTCTCAGAGACAAGTCTAGCTCATGTTATGTGTAGAGTTGGAATCTTGTTGTGTGAGCAATGATATTTATAATGACCACCTTTATAATGGTCATAAGTCTGCGGGATCTCAAGGTCAAAGGGCCCCTTAAAATAAATTGAAAAGTAGTTCTAGATAGACCAGGGCCCTGGTCCAAAATCTCGCCATGGGTAGCTGTTCACAGGATAGCCCATTATCAGAGGATTTATGCAAATTAACACCTGCCTTCCTTTCCCTCTACCTCCTGTTCAGAGTTAAATAGGCATGCATGTGAGACTATTCTCAAAATAATACATTATTACCCAAATACAAAGAATTTCTATTAGCCCTCTTTGCACAAATGAGGAAACAGGGGCACACCAAGATTAAACTGTTTGGGAAGTCACTAAAGAGAGTGAGTCAAGGCTGCTCTGAGTGGCTTCAAGGCCTTCTCTTTTCTTCCATCCCAAATCCTCCAGATTCACGTGCCAAAGGTGACTTAGATCCCTTGGTCTATTCAAGGAAGGGACAGATAACCAAGGCCACGACCAGCCACAGCAGAGAACTCTTTCCCCTCTTTGCCCTAGTCGTGTTGATATAAACGACCCACACAGGCCGAAGAGCTCCTTATTGTGAAAGAAGCAAATGATCCATTTCTGAAGGGGACCTGCAACTTCTAGTCAACTCCCTTGACAATGGGCTGGTGTCTCCTTGTGTCCAGACCAACTTACTGTTTCCTCATTCTTTCCTCTGGATAGTTTTATTACTGAACAGAACCTCCCTTCAGAAGTAATTTCTGCTGCTGACACCAAAGTTAACCTTTCCTCCTGCCTCCCCATTTCTGTGGAACACTTAGACTATCAGACGAGCCAGTGCTATAGATTCAGTCTTATTCTAGAGAAGTTCAGATATTTGCCCAAGAGATTTAATGAGTGGTAAATCTTTTTCCCATCACTCAGTCCCTTATCTCTAGCTCTGTGCCTGGCATACGGTAATCACTCAGTCAATATTTGATACTATAGAATGTTTTCCAAGGAATAAATTGTTCTATTTCTAGTAGGCCACTTTTATTAGTATCCACTTGGTCAGCTAATAAGGGGAATAGGCCCCCAGGGATCTGGGGGCACACTTGCTCTTTGTAGTATTGAAGGCTATCCTTCCTGTCACCACATGTCAGGTGTTGTCAACACTTTGGATAGTTTGTGGATGAGCACCACGCCTGGCCTTGGGTCTTGTGTGTGTGCATGTGCATGGGTGTGCCTGTGTTCATACATGTGGGATGGGAAGGGAGAGATGAGGACAGAGGCAAAAACCAAAAGACTAACCCTTGCAGGTAGGGACAACAGTTGTTCAGAAAGATCAGGGGTCTGCAGGGATCTCAGTCTGCAGCCCTGTGTTACCAAGTCCTGTGGCAGGCACTATGGGCAGGAGGCATCCCGTCACATTTACAGGTGAAATTGGAACTGAAGAAGAGCAAATCTTAGTATAAAATCCCCAAGCCCCATAGACAACGCCCTCCCTCTAGACTGAGAACAAATATGTTGCACTCCAGGTTGCCTCCAGCCACCCGAGGGTGGGGCCGAGCAGGAGGGCACAGGAAAGGCTTCCCTTTTACTGAGAATAATCCTGAAATACCCATGAACAACAGTCCGGACTGAGTGCCGTGGCTCACACCTGTAATCCTAGCACTCTGGGAGGCAGGAGGACTGCTTGAGCCAGGAGATTGAGACCAGTCTGAGCTAAGGAGAGACTCTGTTTCTAAAAATGGTCATGCCCCATTTCTAAAAATAGCTGGCATTGTGGTAGCACCTGTAATCCCAGCTATTTGGGAGGCTGAGGCAGGATTACTTGAGCCCAGGAGTTGGAGATTGCTGTGAGCTAGGCTGATGCCATGGAACTTTAGGTTGGGCAACCAAGTAAGACTGTGCATAAAAGAAAAAAAAAAGAAGTCCAGGATTGGACTCTCTTTGAGCCCTGGGCCTTGCTGGGCAGGATGAAGAATCAGGCCTTTCTCATTTGCTAAAGTTGTGCATGTGGCTGATAAAGCTTTTGAGCATTTTCAGAGGACACGTGTCATTTTTATGAAGATCAATATTATTATTTTCAATCTAATTGTATGATAAACTACACTTCAAAATCCTTTCCAAACCCAAAGGCATTAAAAAGGACAAAACTCCAGCCTTCTTTCTTTCTGAGTCAAAGAAAATCAGAGACAGGGACAGTTGGTACAGTCCTAGTCCTTGCCTGAAGGATGACAGCGTGTCACAGGCTTATCTCTCTTGGCTCCTTTGTAAGGACAGACTCAGTGCAGGCAAAGGCAAAAAGGGGCCTTTTGTCATCCTCTCTCACCTTTTCTGATTCCTACATAATAGTCTTTTACTTGCGGTCAGATGACCCTCGATCCTAAGAGCAGAGGAAACAAAACTCAAAGCATATTAAAGGTTGTTCAGCCCTAAAAAAAGCCAAAACTTATAAGTTGTGATTAAACTCTCACAAGGAACCTTATCCAAAGGGTTTATGACATTTTCACATACAGAATCATGCCCCACACGTGGGTGTTCAAAAGTATTTCCTTCCCTGAAAGCTTCACGACAGCAATACATCACTGACAGCCGAATGATGTCTTAGAAAAGGTTTTCTCCTGCGCAGACACAGAGCAGAGATACAGACAAGGTGCAGCTTTTAAGTGGGCTCCACTGGGCACTCAACAGAACCGAAACGGCCCCCCAGCATGTCGACATCCAGCGACTTTTGATACCCTCCCTGACTTCAAAAATCTAAGTGACAAGCTTATCTTTTTTGTTCAAACTACCGCAATTCTCAAAGCCAACGGGGTTCACAGAAGAGGTGGTTAAAGAGAAATGAAATGTTTCAAAACCACAACGAATGAGAGAACAATGGCAGTCTAACTACAAAGGATGTTTGAACTTCAATTCACATTTCTTTGAGGACTTTACAACCATTAATTTATTGCTGCATTGGGATGCTAGGGAAATAATGATAGTCCCCAAGAGAAGATGTGGAAACTGAGGCCAGGGCACCTCGGGCCAGGTATAAGACTTCTGTCCGAATGTCAGATCCCCCTGCTGGAAGGGACCCGGAAGCTCTCAAATTCTAGGTGGCATCCTGAGATGCTCTCAGACAAGTGAATCTGGGTGGTGCCTATGGCTCAGTGAGTAGGGTGCTGGCCCTATAAACCAAGGGTGGCGGGTTTGAACCTGGCCCCAGCCAAACTGCAGCAAAGAAATAGTTGGGCGATGTGGTGGGCGCCTATGGTTCCCAGCTACTTAGGAGGCTAGGCAAGAGAATCACCTAAGTCCAAGAGCTGGAGGTTGCTGTGAGCTGTGACAGCACAGCACTCTACAGAGAGCGACAAAGTGAGACTCTGTCTCTGGAAAAAAAAATAAAAAGACAAGTGAAGACACATGTCAGCAAAGCATAGACGGGCCACATACAGCCTCAGTATGACCCATAAGCTCAGTATGGGCCCACCACCTCAATATGACCCAGAAGCTAAGAAAGGTTTTTATATTGTTACATGACTGAAAAATCAAAAGAGGAATATTGTGTCACACTTATGAATGATGTGAAGCTCAAGGATTTCGGTGTCCATAAATAAAATTTATGGGAACACAGCCCCACTCCCTCGTTTCTATATGTGGTCTGTGGCTGCTGTTTTGCTACATTGGAGGAGTTGAATGGTTGCTGCAGAGACCATGTGACCAATGGAGCCCAAGACATGACTATCTGTCACAGATAGTTCACAGGGAAGTTGCTCATACTCTCCAAGATCTCAGGCGATAAAGAGGAAATAAGAATAGCACATATTCTAGGTGCTTTTTCGGAAGACCACGAGGGAAAAGTTTTGTTTTCCCCGTGAAGGATCCCTTCCCTGAGGCAGAGAACCTGGGGCTGAGTCCTTCTCAGAGGCTGAGCCCTGAGCTGGCTCCACTGCCGGGTAATTCTGACCCTCTGGTCATCTCCGGGGCTGTGCAGCCTCGGAGGTACATCTGTGCATTTTCCAGCCCTGCGCTCAAGCTGCACGGGCCACCCCGTTATCTCACGGTAAATAAGAGACTGCAATCGCACAAACGTGTAATTGCATCAGCTCAGCACTGAGGAGAGGACAAGGACACAGTCCCCTGGCCTGCGGCTCTGGGCTGAGGAGTCTGGAGACATGCCACACGCCTGCAGGCCTCGCAGGTAAAGACCTTCCCTAGAGGAAAGCACTTGGACTGAAGGTTTGAATTGCTACTCCGTTTGGGTAATGTTCAGACAGAGCATCCAGCAAATCTGGACACGGGGTGGCTGGCCTTCATCTACTGACCGGCACGCAGGGCTGTCTCCCCAGCACCCCGTGCTTCCTAGAGCGTGGAGTGTATTGCGCAGCGAGGGATGACAATGCCTAACTGTTTGTGCAATGGATGACTGTTTGCCGATTCATCCCTTTGTTAAAATGAATCTGAAAAGTGGCTGCATCTCTGTGTGCTGTGAAGGCAACACGATTGGCATCGTTCACAGCCTTGTTGGTTGTGGCTGCTTCACGTGCACAGATTTGGCCAGGGAGAGGTTTCCACGTGAAAGTCCTTGTGAGTGCTGGCGGTCACTTCTCCAGTTGCATAAACCTTTCCCTGTTGTGCGTCGGGCCTTGCAGCCTAGCCTGGAATGATTTGGGTGTGGGGGTAGCACACAGGGCAGCCAAGGCCTTGAATCTGAGGATGCACAGGCACCTCGAGATGGTCACAAAAGGCCAAAGGACACTAACAGAACCTATGCAGTTGTAGTGTTTTCCAAAAGACACTTTCTTAAAAGCCCACCTGCACCTTACACATGATTAAGTTCCAAGTCTCAAAACAGTTTGGACTTTTGAAGGAAGGAAGCAGAAAGGAAGAATCATTTCTTGATATGTCCACCTGGCTAGGCTAAACTAACACAGGACAGAGCGGAAGCAGGAGCCCCTTTTGTAACATACACAGACACACACAAACACACACACACCTTCCCAGATTTAGCTTTGATTATTTATTTAATCAAATGCTAATTTAGGCACTACTATCAGGAAATTGTGCAGATCTGATTAAAGTCCTTAATCAACTACTTTTAGTAAGACTACTATAGAATCAAAACTGACTCAGATAAACCAAAGAAAGAGAGAAAGAGAGAGAAAAGACAAAAATCAAAACAACAAAAAGTATCTTATATCTTGTGAGGCCTGACTTAATCAGTGGAAACCCTTAAAGAAGGCTTGTACTGTCTCTTCTCTAAAGACTCCACATAACATCTCGGTCTAAAATTGTTCTCCTTCCAGGCACCTTCTCTTCCTCCCTGCAGACAGCTGCAGCTGGCTTCTGGGGGCCAACCTGCTCTTTATCTCCCCCCCAGGCTGCCTGCCCATGGACCTCAGACTTGCTTAGCCAGCTTTCACAGTATTTAAGCCAATCCCTTAAAAAATCTATCACTCTATCATTCTTTCAATCTTTTGTTGTCTTTCTATCATCTATCAAGCTGTCTTTTCTATTTATCTGTCTCCTACTGGTTCTGCTTCCATGCCTGAACTTGACTCATACAGAGGATAAGCTTATCTAGCCATGCAAGCTAGCACAAGATCACAGGCCCATAGCATTATAAACTTCACAGTTATTCTCAATTTATTTCCATCCCTAACCTACCTAAGGGTTATGATACTTTTCTACCAAAAACATGGCTCACGAGGGCCATGGGGTTGGAGCAGAAACTCTGTAAGAGTATACATCACAAAGACTCTGCCACCCTCGTCCCACACTGATAGTCCCTGCCATGAAGGATGTCTATGGGGCTCCCAGGGGTACTTATCCTATCATTTCTTTCTTTGGTGCTATGTTCACCCAAAGGCGTATCCGTATAAGAGCATGTTAGGACCTGGCAATGACAGAGTGGTCTCTTGCCACCAGGTCTGTATTCAACACAAGCTTCCCCTGTTCTCCCTTTCAACACCTAGGCAGATTTGATTAGGCCTAGTCAAGGCATTGTTAGACTGTTACTTTGCATGCTCCTGTAGTTATCTGCTTGGTAAGTCATCTTTTGCAAACTTTTTTTTTTTTTTTTGTATTAAGATAATCTGGGTCCCACCACTTCCATCTGTTCTTGGAGCAGAGTTAAAGAACGTACAGATTTGCATGGTGGGGTGGAGGATGTCTGGCCATCAAAACCAGCTCCTCATAAGGTGGAAGGTGGAAGAGAAGTAAGAGAAACCATGGGGAAAGGGTGGGCAGGGATGGGAAGAACCCAATTTTTTTCAGCCTTTTCATCCAATGTCCAGAATTGTAATCCAAGGAGGTCCCAAAATGAAATGGACAATATCTGAGGCTGGGAAAGCCTGTGTTTGACTCTGTATATGTTTATGTCAGGTACAGAGAGCAACAAGCCCTCAAAAACACAAGGAGATTTCAGCTTAGTCTCTATTTTAGAAAGGCCAGGAAGAGTAGGGTGCTTTTAATGATGCCTCATTTAAAACTTTACATATGAAAAGAGACTGTGCACACACATCCTATCCGAATCCATGAACCCTGCTGTTGTACATCAAAGAAAGCACATGGTCCAGGCTGTGAGCACTGGGAATAGCATGTGCTTAACACCCCTACTTGTGTGGACATCAGTGAGCTAACCTTGCTGCCCCCCTCAACAATGAAGTAAAGCAGGCTTTACTTTCCTTATGAAAATGTCTTACTTTGTAGGAACTTTATCTTCAGCAGAAACAACTTCTTTGAAAGCAAACTTTTCCTGAGATGACAGATTTTTACTTGCTGGATCAAGTTTCTGGAAGTAAAGAGAGAGAAAGCGAAAGAAGAAAAGGGGAAGGAGGGAAATATTTGAGCCAAGACACTCTTTTGGGCTTAGTTGATTTGAAACCAACTTCATATTAAAGAATGGAAAATGAAACTAATCATGTAAATATAAATACAAACTAGAAAGGAGAGAGGCCATTTTTGCCAATTAACATATATATATATGTATGTATGTATGTATGTATATGTTAATTGGCAAAAATGGTCTCCTTCAAGCTCCCCCAAAGCAAAGGACATATGTATATTAATTACATGCATGCAACTAGCTTTTTTCATCTTTCAAAATTAAAAAAATTAACAGTAATAGAGAAACAATCTCTAAGCCTATTAACTTCAATGAGGTTTAGGAACTTTCTTGTGAAACCAGCTCCATAATGAATATATTTCTGAACTGACAATTGAGACACAATGTCTGGCATGTGGAATTTTCAAGGGCTGGGGGAGGACAGTTCCAGGAAATCCTGGACGCTTGGTGCTGTAATAAACCACATATTCCTTACACCCATTCTCCCTCAGGGGCCAAGAAGATCACTCGCCATGCAATAGGGCTCGATATGCTTACATGGTGCTTTATGGTTTATAAAATATTTTTCCATTTTTTATTTTCTTTAATTATCAAAACCATCTTGAAATGAAAGCAAAGAAGCTATAAAAACTATACCCATTTTATTAGAAGTGCTATTAAATTCTCCACTTGCTATCACAGAAAGGGGGCTGGCTGCCAAAGGTCATACACCTAATGTGCACAATGTAAGAGTGTTCAGCTTTTCCCCTGGGTGAAGGGTTCAACTAACAACTTGAACTTTATCTTAGAAAGAAAACAATGTAACCTAAACATTTGTGCCCTCATATTAAACTGAAATAAAAAAAAAATAGTGTGAGAAAAAAATAGACTTACATATGACAACAAAAACCAACAGAACCCAAAATACAAAGTCATAACAACTAACAAATCAGCTTGATACTAATATCTACAACATAAGAAAAGATAGATATTTGGTTCTTTGTATGATTTTGATCATATTTGTATAGTATGTTTTCCTATACTTGGAAGAAGACCAGCTAGCCTATATCAGCAAGGAAAAAATTACATAGGCCTACACACAGAATGGGGATCAAAGACCCCATTCTTGGCAAAGGAAAGAACTTTTTTATTTTCCCCAGAAAAAGGAGAAAATAAAAAATTAAGCTAAGTGAGGTGGAACAAGAAAAGTCAGCTAGTTTACCTTTAAACCAGCCGCTGCTAAATTTCTTATCTGAGAAAGTTTCCTGCTTTTCCTAGAAGCCTGACCTGTAGGGGATATAGCTTGCTATCACTCCTGCTAGTTCTCTAAACATGGTAAAGGAATAATGCTGTGTGCAAATCCTAGCAAGAAACATTAACTAGGCCGTCTCCTGCCCAGTCAACAGCCAAAACAAATACCCATGGTGGAGATTTGTATTATGGCTAGGGCAGAGATCAAGGGAACAGCTCAAGCCCTGAAATGTGCTAGAAGGGCTTAAGTCCCTTATCAGAGGAAGACCCTCTGTGCTGGTGAGGAGAGGAAATTTCCTCTTTCCCACTGATCCTTCAGAGGAGATTGATACCAGTGGGGTTTTACTCCACAGTGAACTAGTGGGTATTAACACCCCCTAGGAATCTGTGTGTGTGACCACAGACAGAAGACTGCCCCCACATAAGGCTCAGGTTCCAGATTTCTCAAGACTGCTCAGACCCTTAAAGTTAATGATTATAGGAATGATAGGAGCTGACATGCTCTCTCAGAGCAATTGCTGACATCTTTGTTCCCTTCTTCAGCTTACCCTTTGAGCTAATGAGCAAATAGCCTTCAATAAAAGCTGAGTGGAACTGACACTCAGGGTTACCCACCAGAACCCCATGAACAGGCATGTCCTCTGTGCTCCCAACTTTGAAAATTATATTCATGTGTCTTGTCTGTTTGTCTCTCATCATTTCTAACTTTACATTTCTTCAGTCAACTGACATTAGATCCACAGGTCCTAATGGACCCTGCCCCCCGGGGTGGGACCCCAGCATAGGCCAGCCAGTGGTTCACAGCTGTAATCCCAACACTTTGGGCACCTGAAGAAGGATCATTTGAGCTCGGGAGTTTGAGATGAGTCTGGGCAACACAGCAAGACCCTGTCTCTAAAAAAATAAAAATTTAGCTGGGTGTCGTGGTGCATGCCTACAGTCTTAGCTACTTGGGAGGCTAAGGCCAGAGAACTGCCTGAGTCCTGGAATTCAAGGTTACAGTGAACTGCAATTCGGCTACTTCATTCCAGCCTGGGTGACAAAGTGAGAGCCTGTCTCTGAAGGAAAAAAAAATGTACATAAATGACATAGGATAGAAACTAGTGAGCTGAATGGTGGCTCCCCAAAAGATAGGTTCATGTTCTAATCCTTAGAACCTCTGAATATTGCCTTTACAGCAAAAGTATTAATATTACCTTACAGAGCAAAAGAGGTGATCAAGTCAAGGGTCTTGAGAGGGGATGCTCTTCCTGGATTATCAGGTCTGTCCTAAATGTAATCCTGCAAATCCTGACAAGGAAAGGAGTTCTGAGCAAAGAGAGATGATGTGGAGATAGAGGCAGAGACTGGAATGATGTAGCCACAGGCCTAAGACTGCTGGAAGCCTCAAGAACTTGAAAACATAGGGAATCATTCTCTCCTATAACCCCCAAAGGAACCACAGCCCCATTAGTATTTTGATTTCAGCTCAGTGAAACTGACTTGGGATTTCTAGCCTCCCGAATTAGAATACATTTCTGTTGCTCTAAGCAACAGAAGTGTGTGGTTATTTGTGACAGTAGCCACAGGAAACTAACATTCCACATTGTAACTATATGGTAATGCAAGGATATGAGGACACATGCCAATTTAGCCACACAAGCAAGCCTGGTGTGAATTATCCTTGGGTTGTACTGACTAAGATAGCCTGTTCTCCCTACCCTCACCACCACATCCTGGGGTATTGGACCTGCCTCAGCATGGGAAGTAGTAGGAGTTACCCACAGGACCTGCAGTAGAGGTTACCACCTGCCCTTGCAACAGCCAATGTACCTTGTTTCTTACAAACAGAGACACAGTTAGACCTTGAAGCATACCCAAACAAAAAACCACATTTCTAGAGGTCCCTTACAGAAGAAGGCAACAAATGGGATTGAAGCAAAATTTACTGGTGAATGTTTCAAGAAAAGGTCTCCAGAAGAAGTTGGTTCAAGTAATGTAGGTGCCAGCACCCATCGCCTTTCCTTCTTCATGATGTCTGCAATGCAGAAGTAATGGATGGAGCTCCAGCAGTCATTTCTTGACAATGAGGTAACTTTGACTTCATGGAAGGCACACACTGAGGACAGAGAAGCAAAAAAGATAAAAGGATCCTGGGTTCCTGACAATCATGGAGCTACTATAATAGACTCCTTAACTCTGTTTGACATGAGGAAGAAAAACAAAAGATCATATTGTGTTAATGTCACTTGTATTTCAAGTCACTATTAACAGCAGTCAAAAGCAATTTCTAGCTTATTCCAGGATCTATTAACTTTATAAAATGATACTGAAAACTAGAGAGAGAAAGTTAAAAATGAAAACTTGTTGATAGCATAATTTTCCCCCTGGTTTAACTTTCAGAGAAAAAATTTACTGATCTCCTAGGAGATCTCTAATATTTTAATTTGCTAATCTCTCATTTCTTTTTTAGTTAAATTGAAACAGAATAGGTGTTGTAAGTCACACCCATCAGGGAAAAGTTATTTCAGCAGCAAAATTACCAGTTTCTCCCATCCTCTTTGGGGTTTTGTGTTTGCTTGTCTGTTTGTGACAGAGTCTTATTCTGTCACCTTGGCTAGAGTACAGCAATGTCATCATCATAGCTCACAGCAACCTCAAACTCCTGGACTCAAGCAATCCTTCTGCCTCACCCAAGTAGCTGGGAGTATAGGCAAGAATCACCTCACCTGGCTAATGTTTCTATTTTCTGTAGAGATGAGGTCTCACTCTGCTCAGGCTGGTCTCGAACTCCTGGCCTCAAGTAGTCCTCCTTCCTTGGCCTCCCATAGTGCTAGGATTATAGGGGAAAGCCATTGCACCTGGCCTCCCATCTTCTTATATTAATATTCAGTGTAATATTCAGTGTATATCAACAGATACAAAATACTTCCTATTAAACTACATAATTTATATTGACTTATTTGTACTCTAAAGTATGCAGACCACTTTCTCCTAATCATTGAAAACATAATTACATTTACAAAACAAGTATAGAGAGGTTCAAGTTCCAAAACTTTAAAAACAAAAAATGAAGCCACAGATGGGGGGAAAGAGTAGGTAAAACTGCCGATTAAGTGATAAAAAAGATTTATGAAAAAGTAACTAGAAAACATGATAAAAACAATGAAAGAGCCTCTTTGGGTTATAAATTACACCACAGCCAGTGTAACTGACCGCCACTTGGCCCAACCCTGCTTGGCCTCATTTCTGTGTGCAGAGCCTCATTCACACCATTTCACAAACGCCCTAAAACACTACCTCAAAGACTGTCCAGGGAGTCACGTCGGGGGGCACAGGGCCGATAAACTAGAGGGGTAGTCAGTAGGACCACCGGTTCTCAGAGGTGCAGGACAGAGCGGAGCAGTCAGTCTACACCTTGTCATTGAAACTTACCCATACTTCAGTTTTCTTCACCCCCATAATGGTTCTTAAAAGGGGAGTTAAAACCAGTACAGGGAAAATCAAAGCTGGCAGGTTTTTACTCCTTGTCCTTCCCAGTGAGAGGAGGCCACTGCCAACACCGAGATGACACTCCATGGGGTATTACACAGGGAACCACCCAGGACGCTCCTCAAACGATTGTAAACACAGCTGTGTCTATTCATTTATGCCAAAGTTAAGAAGATATTGCTCTTGATTTTAGCTCTGGAACATTCTATCTGAGGAAAATTAAAAGATCGTTCCTGCCATAGAAAGCACTGACCACGGCCTGGTAGAATGGAGCACAGACTGAGCAGTCTGAACACCTGGGCACAGATCTGTCACTACTTCCTGTGTGATCTCAGACCAGCTACCTAACCTCTCTGAGCTTTGGTTTCCTCATCTGGAAAATTAGGCTGGTGGTACACGTATCCCAGGATCAGGTGAAAATCAATGGCCCACAGATGCTCAGTAGTAAATGCTGATTCATTTTTCCTGTCCCCACATTCCCACAACCTCAGACTATCAGCCTGCAGGCCAAAGCAGGCCTGGAGACACAGTTTTTGGTTACATATTATGGGGTTTGGGGGAAGGGGAATTGTTTTTGTTTTTGTTTTGTGTCTGTTACTTTAAGGAGCCAAAACTGAAGATTTCCTAAATTTCTTATTTCAGTTTATCTTGAAAAACTACAGTGGCAACACTGGACCGAATCCCTCCATGGCTACATGGGGCTGGAATTGATTATTTAGACAGGGCACATGCTCTCCAACTCACTGGCTTCCCAACCTCTCCACACTCATTTCCTTGAGTTTCACACCTGATAATGCAAGTAACTCACCAAATCTGTTAGTGTCACAAAGGAGTCCCCTGGATCACCATCCCTTCTGCCCCACCACCTCACATATTCTTTTGGTGCCCTGATCCAGCCCTGAAGTTACTCCTGATGCTTGGTCTACTCAGGATGCAGTGACTCAGGTCTACTCAGGATTGAGGTGAAGTTCAAAGTTCAGTCAACCGGTTATCTAAAACCCATGTATGGGGGAAGGAGACGGAGGAGACACGGAGACACACACGCACCATGACAGCGTGACGACATCCAGTTAGGCTCATTTTTTTCCCTGCAGGGGTGTCCAACTGTGGCCCCAGCTAGCTATGAATGCCTATCCAAGAGTTGTCTTGGGCCACACATTAAATACGCAAATACTAAGGGAAGCTGATGAGCAAAGGGCCGTGCATAATTTTCGTGATCTCCACCCCCACACGTAAACATTCCCAGAGGCCGCGGTTGGATGCCCTTGCTAGTTCAATGGAATGAGTTTGAAGGAATAAACAAAGTAGAAATCACGCAGTTCAATTCTACAAGTGTGAATTAATATTTAAATGCATGTGTTTATTCTAAGGGAATTTGAGTCAGCTTATGCTTACACATATAATAAAAGGTTAAGTTGCTTTGCTAACGAAATAAATAGGTAATAAAAACAAACTGTCAGGAGACCACGGAGAAACAGGCACTCTCGGGTGGGAGTGCAAAATGGTGCAACCTCTGTGAAGGGGAATTTGGAAATATCTATTAACACTCCAGATGAATTTACCATTTAGACTCCAAAAACCCTCTTCCAGGAACCTATTGTGAAAATACGCCCACTTGAGAGAGAAATGACACACACAAGCGTACTAAGTGCCTATTGCTATGTCACAGGTGGAGAGACAACTGTCCCAGAGTCACCGGTTCCAGTTTCAATTCCAGTTCCAATTTCAAGGCTAAGGGGCTTACTAGAACGTGAGACTTGCAGTGATAGAACTAGGATAGTCCCAGGCAAATTAAGACTACTGGTCATCTCAGCAACCAATTACCCTAAAATTTGTCATCTTAAAACAACATAAATCTTTTGTCTCAGTGCCTGTGTCAAGAATCCTAGACAGCTTAGCTGGACCCCTGCTTTACAGATTCCCACAAGGCTGCAAGCAAGGTGTCAGGCAGGGGTCTTATCTGAAGGCTCAACTTGGGGAAGATTTGTTTCCAAGCTCACCTAGGTAGTTATTGGCTAGTGGAAGGAAGGCTTTGGTCCCTGGCTGGTTGTGAACTGCTAACTGCCCTTCAATGTGGGCCTCTCTGGCATGGCAACCTGCTTCACTGAAGCCAATAAAAGAGGATTTGGTAGCAATACCGAAGTCCCAATTTTATGTAACCTCATCACAGAAGCAATATCCTTCAATAGTGCCATATTCTAGCCGTTAGAAGGAAGTTACTCAAGAGGCAAGATTATACAAAACCAGCAGGGAGACATTAGTCTCTGGGTCTGGCTTAGAATCTGTCTGACCTGGGGCCTAGGGAGATCACATACCCCTTGTGTTCCATTTCAAATTCTCCAACTCAGCCATCTCCCAAAGGCTTCTCAGGTTCAAGGGAAGAGTTCCACATTGGGCAGGGGTGGGAGGTCACCTGGCTAACCTACTCCCCAAAAGAGCTAATACCTCCCATGACTGTATAGCTTTCCTTTCCCCCACACAGCAGGAAGCCCACAGCATTCATCTGGACTTCCTTCTAGCCCAGAGGCAATTTACCAACCAGGGATCAGCTTTATTTTCAGCAATGCTGCCTGAAAATGTAATGTGTGTTCTACCATGAAGAGGTTGCCAGAGTATCAGAGCCACACAGTCACCACAGGTTAAATTCTCACACAGAAGGAAGAGCCGTGCTTACCCTTTACTCATTCCCCTTTATATGAAAGAGTCTACAGAATCTTCTCCTCTTTAGAAAGGAGCTCCCATGGCTGCAGAAATGTTCTTTTGTGTCCGAAAAAGCCTAAGGGAAAGTATGAGTGAAGGAGGGAAATTCCAAGGCCAGCTCTACCATCTCCCCTCATCTTTCTAAAGTGAGCCCTGCTTACAATATAAGGCTGAATGGTTTGGGTTTTTTTTTTTTTATAAATAGGAAGGCTCCTGTGGCAGTAACTCAGCCAAGTCTTAGGGCTGCATCTGAGAGGCACAGGCTTGAGTGCTTGAGATGACTTAAGCAAACTGTGAATGTCGTCCACTTTCTATGGCATCCTGCAGATAAAAGGATGAGACAGTTTTGTCCAAGATCAGGAAGTTGCCTCTCGGGCCGTTATCAGACCTAGCATGAGTAGGCGATCAGGAACAGTTGTCCTGAGCCCAGAGAGCTTCACTGCCTCCCCGGTGGCCGGCATGCCTCCGACGTGGGTCCCAGGTAGGTGGCGGCCTCTCCCCCTTAGCTGTTCCTCTCTGAGCCCACAGACCCGTTCACGTCTCTGCTCCCTTCCAGACTACACCTTCTTTCCCTCCCATATTTTGTCACTTGCCTCCTTTCCGTGCCCTCTAGGTGGAAGGTGGAGAGGGATGAAGGGCAGAATGAAGTTCAAGCACCTACCACACAGTAATCACATTTCCCTCCTGACCATGAATCCCGCACTAAAAAATCTTCTACTCCATTATGCTAAAAGGATCTCTGGCCCTTTTTGCCCCTACTCCTGCCCTTTGAGTGACATTACAAAAAAAGGTCCTCTCTGGCCTCTTGGCTTGATGGGTGCCATGCCTGGGGAAGGGGGAGGCCGGGAATGTGTCTGCACTCCAATACTTCCCACTTTGCAGAGGGCAACCTTGCCCATTCCAAGAAACTGAACACCTATGGGAACATGTCTCTAAAAGCAAACCTCGCCTTCTCCCAGGGAAGTACACCAGGCAAACTGCACGGAGATTCGTCTTTCCATCCTTAGGGCTCTGCTTTGACCTCCTGATAGCCCCATCTCCCTTTGCAGCCTGTAGACTGGCATCTACCCAACAGAGAAAACTCGGTCCATTTCTCCTGTAGGGAGTCCAACAGGCCTCATCAGTGAGTCTGGTGGTGCTGTAGTCACCGGTCTAGAGAGCCAGCAACAGGCTCTGGGTGAGACAGACAAGCTGCCGTCTCTGAGCCAAGGAAGAGCTGTGCAGTGATTCTTTAGTGCATTTGTTTAAGGGAAAAGATAAAACATGGGGCAAAGTCCGAGAAGGCAGAGAGGGAGAGCTGGGAGAAGACAGCAGATGTTGTAAAAGATACTCTTTCAAGTTTCCTGTGCACCAGGAATCTGCAGATGTATGTTGGCAGGGCTACAGTCAGAGTGCAGCGGGAGGCCGGGTTTGCACATCTGGAAATCGTTTGGCAGGGGGCAGAGTTCAAACGCTTTCTGCTTCAGCTGCCTCCGACCAACCTCGCCACGCAGGGCTGAGTGAGGGGCTGGTGGGCACAGGGTCCCTCTGGGGGAAGCCCACCAGGGCCGATGTGTTCCCCTGTGGATCAGTTCAGTCACATGGAAAAGTTGAAAGGATTATAAAAAGAGAGAAGGGGACGGGGGAAGGAGGGGAGAGAAGAGAAAACGCCACAACTGAGAGAAGCCTGGCTGGAAATCAAGAAACAAAATGTACTTGGACTGAATCCAGCGCATGAGTTAACTTGAGAGCAAAGAACACCATTCAGGCGAGGGGGGAAAAAAGCTTTCTCTGCAGCATAGTAACACCCAGGAATCATGCTCACACCACACGGACTCTTCTCAGAAATCCCTGTACATTTTGCCTTCATTTATTTCAAGAATGGAGAAGTTTCTCTTGATCCTGAGGGGATTACTTACTTCCTCTTGAAGGATTTATGGGGTTCTGCTGAGAGGGAGCACAGGTCTCTGGGGGCCGGGTCGTCACCCGCTGACCTGCAGCCTCCTGCTGTCAAACATGACATGTGGCCTTCCCTCCCAGAAGGGAGTCAGGTCATCTCGGGTGCTCCGCTCCCCTCACAGGAGAAGCACATCTTTGGGGTGAAATTGGGTCCCGGTTCAAAGTTCCTGCTGTGCTCAACTGTGCAGACGATATGACTTGCAGCTGCTCACAGGCTTAGCTTGGGGCCGCGTGTCCCCGTGTTTGCCGAGACGACCTGTGGGGGGGGGTGGTAATGAGTTAAAGACACGGGGGGTGGGCACCGGTTAATATGATCCAGGACTGCAGAAGGATCAGAGCCCACCTGGGGAGAGGACACAGCACATACAAAGATGGGACGGGAAACATAACACAAAACTCAGTACATGGCAAACGTGAGCTGAAACAAGGTCAACCTGCTCACAGGCCCCACGCCCTGAGCTCACCTCTCATGCCCAGTCCAATGGCAGGCCCTTCGTCTGCACAGCTGCCCAAGGCAGAACCTCCCATGTCCCCCTCCATCACCTTGCATCTCCAACGTGGCCACCGGGCCACCCGTTCTTGTCTCCTGGATGTGTTGCCCCCACACTGACGCCCCCACTCTCGGACTGCAGCTACCCCTCCCTGGGTCGCCTGCTGCCAATCCTGTCCTGCCCTGGATTATCTTTTGGAAATCGGAATCTGAGCATGCGCCACTCTAAATGGTCCAATAGCTCTCCACGGCTTTCGGAATAAAGCTCAGCCTCCAGCGTGACACACACAGTCTTTGGGATCTGGTTTTGGTCCGCGTTCCAAACCCCATCTTCCACGATGTGCTGGTAAATGCTGAACAACCAGATCTCCGGACATACTGCTGCGCTCTCGTCCACAGCTCATGCTCCCCCCCAAGCAACAATGAACTGCTTGCAAGTTCTCCGTCATTCCATAAGCTCTCCCTCACTTGGGCCTGTCCACATCTTTTTGTCTCCGCCCAGACTGAGCTTCTTCCTGCTTCCTGCCCAGTCATCCTTCAAGTCCAAACTCCTACAAGGAGTCTTCCCATTGCACAGTGAACACCAGTGGCCACCAAAATGTTCCCTTGTAACTCTGCTTGCCGTGCCAGGTGCCTCTTGAGAGCAGGGACCATGTTTTACCTATGAGTTCACCTAATGCCCTTCCTGGCACATAGTAGGTTTTCAGGAGCAGCTAAGTCAAAGAATACAAATAGTGCTCATTTTAATTGACTAGTTATACTCCACCCTCATATAAAAAGATTCACAGCTGTGAGTAAGTGCGCAAGGGCCCTCCACTAAGCCAGAGACCAAACTCTGGGAAGGACGGAGCCGTCAGAAAGCACTTCATGGAGAAGACTTGTCGGGTTTGGCAAATTACAACATAGTATGCTTATTTAAATTTGAACTTTAGATAAATCATTTTTTATGTTATATAAGCATGTCCTACGTACAGTAAGAAAGAAGTATTCATTTATCTGAAATTCATATTTAACTGTCATCTATGTTTTATCTGGTAATGCTTTGAGAAGGCTGCATTTGACCAAGACATTGAGGGATTAGTCAGATTTAGGAAAAGCAGAAGGAAAAGGGACTGGTTCTCCTAAGGGGTGACAGGCGGGAGGGGTGAGAAGCAAAATGCACAGACACGGAGGCCTGCCAGGCATTTCCAGGTCTGGTTAGTCTGTGAGGTCCATGTCCAGGCAGGATGCGAGGCCAGAAGAGAGGAGAAAACACTGAAACTGAAACTGACCCGAGGAGATAATCACAATGGTTCAGATGTGTGTCCAGAGTTGGTGAAGGCAACCTTCACGCAGGCAATCGGAAGAAAAGAACAGGGGAAATGGACAGATTACTAAATGTGGGGGCTGGGGGTGTGGACCTCTGAAGGATCCTTCAAGACTAAGATTCAAGAGGAGAAATCAGATCAGGAGGACCAGGCAGAGGAGGACGGACTTCATTTAGATCATTGAATTTGATATGAAAGTAGATCACCCACGGAGAAAAGTGCAGCTGGGCTGGAGCTGGGGCGTGAGGGCCTGGGCACGACAGTGGTGCGAAACGTCCCCACACGGGTGATCGCGCTGGTCTCCAGAGGCTCTCTGCCACTTACACACGTGGTGGAGGAACAGACTATCCTCAAAAATATCCCAAACAGAGTCATAAAACACGGACATGCTGATGTGTTCATCATTCCAGAGCTTCTCGGGAGACCACCAGGCCACTGGGAAGAGGTCTCACCCTTCGGCTTCCTGGGGGAATGCACAACACAGTTCACCATCGGACACTCACCAGACGGAACACAGCCTCTGTCCAGTTAAGTACCTAAATGTGTTTGTTGTAAAGCCTAAATTTCCCGTAGTTTAAATCCGTGCCTGAATGGAGCAATTTTGCCTTCCTACATTAGCTTGGTAGAGGTAAAGTCTGAAAATAATACAAAGTATAAAATGTTATGCAAGTCTAAACATGTTATTATTCACCTAAATTCAATGTCCACAGTGTAACTGAAAACAGTCATCCACACATTCCATATTGTGTCTGCTTACCGCCCACTAACTGCGTACTCCAATCCTTCCCCACGCTCCCTAATGCTCTTGCCTTTCTTATTCTTAGCACTTATCACCTTCTATCCACTATATAAACAATCACTTATTAATTTTACATTTGTCCTGACCACTCACAAGAATGAATGAACCTTGAGGACAAGAATTTATGTCTGTTTTTTTTTTAATGGCTGTATCTCCTCACGTCTCAATTAGTGCTTATGTCCAACGGAGTGAACTATCTTTAATTTTCAAAGGCGTGATGGAGATGGCATAATTTCACATCTTGGTAGCTAGAACGTGTCCTGAGAGACAACTGTGAAAGAAATCTCAGAATCATGGCATGTCTTGTCACATAACTGGGCATTAAACGGTCATGAAGGCTGATCAGGAGGTGTGGTGCTTCCTGGGATACGATGTTGGTTTCAAATGCCAAAGAGGAGCCACATTTGAATTCAGCTTCCAGAGGTCAGCACATCCACTGGACTCTTTCATTCTTTGTGTATGGTCCATTTCCCTCTGTCTGTAGCAATCCTGATGCCGTCTTGCACAGAGGTGTGCAAATGGAAAAGAAAGGATTCTCTACAGTGCAAATGGAAAAGAAAGGATTCCAGCTCAGCTTCCCAGCATGGGCAGAGACTGCCAACACAGACAAACACGAAAAAGTGCCCTGCTGCTGAAGTTCAGACAGGCCCTGAACGGCTTACAGCTGCACTCTTAAACCCGACTGGTACGTGTCCTGGTCCACCCAGGGAGGAGACTGGCCAGCCTGGAGAACCACTGCTGACGCCCAGCAGTGCTGCGTTTCAGCCTCCCCGGGAGGTGGGGGGCTGGAGGGGAAAAGACTCAGTGACAGGATGCTAAAGAAGGCCCCCTCTGAATAACTGGAATCTGGATTGGAGGGAGATCGATGCAAATAGGGACAGAAGGGCCACAGGCCAAGGCCTGGAGATCCTGCATTGGAGGTGGCCCCTGAACTGCCAGCAGGTCATGGTGATAGGAAATCTGCTGTTGATGTTTCACCATTCCCTCCATCTCCTGCTCTGTCTCTGCCACGTCCAAGTGTCCATCGCCCAGCCACTCACAGAGACTAGGGGAGAGGCTCTCTGCTTCCCCTCTAACATCCCGCACCCCTCCCATCCTCCTGAGGCCCTCCCGCTCCTCAGGGCCTGTCACCCTCTCTCTCTCCTGTCCGTGGCCTCCGTGGTCATTCGCAGTGTTCTTTTGGCCTCCTAATTACTGCCATTCATGAAGCTGACGAGTCAGGTTTTAGAGACACTTTTACTGCCAGATCCTCTTCCCTCCATTGTCTGGAAGCCTGTCTCTGTTTAAGCTATAATCTTTTTTGCCATTTTCGACCTAGTTCCCATTATTTTACAGTTTTCCATATAAAGTCAAATAACCCACTTGTTAACCTCTATAGACCTTATTGGCTCTGGTGCTTCCATTGTGACTGAAATGGGTGCCTGATGGAAAAAGATTCCACGGGCTGGTCCCAGGAACTCTCTACTTTCTCAGCATATAGAATAAAGGACTAGAAGGGAAGCACCTTTTAAAAACTCTGGTGGTCTTTCTTAATTAGAAGAGAGGTGCTCTAATTCATTGCCAGCAATCTTTAGGTAGAAGAATGCATTTAAATATGTCAAAAATACGTAAAAGGTGTAGATAAAACACTTTTCTATAACTGTTAAGTCTACCCATTCCTGGGTGAAAAATTAATAACAAGTGACAAGGTATTTTCCATGTAAGGCGAAGGAAGAAGAAATTGAGCAAGACAAGAAGAAGTGAGTGTAGGATCCAGAGTCGGACAACAACAGGGCTTCCACCCGAGGCATAATCAATAGCTCCAGAAAACTGGATGTGGGACGGAACAAAAGCTTCAGCATCACCACATTTGCAAATATTATTTCCTAAAACGTTCATGGCATGATCACAGGTCCAGACAAACACAACCTCAGGGATAAATAACTCACAGACTAGTCTTCACTCTTTGGGGCACATATTTCAGAAGGAATCGCATGCCCTACGTTTCTGATTTTACTCCAACTAAATTCTTAAAAGTCTGCCACTACTGGGGCCGTGTGCCACAGTGCCTCAGTCTCCCCGTCTGAGAGACCCAGGTGGGTGAATCGCCTGGGCTAAGGAATTTAAGAACAGCCTGGGGAAGAGCAAGACCCTGTCTCTAGTAAAAATAGACAATTAGCCTGGTAAGTGGGTGGTGGGTGTGTGTAGTTCCAGCTACTTGGGAGACAGAGGCAAAAGGACTACTTAAACCCAAAGGAATGAGGCCGCTGTGAGCTAGGATGTCACGGCACTCTACCCAGAGTGACAAAATGAGACTCTGTCTCAAAAAAAACGTCTCCCACTATTACTTTAACATGCTATAATTTGCTTATCCGCCATATGGGGGAACATTAGGACTCCATAGGGATCTTCTCAGGTGTTGTTTCTAGCCTATTCTTCTCCTTCAAAATTAAATCATTTCACAGCTGATCTGTGCCAACACATGGATTATACCCAGGTAGTAATGTCACAGGGGGTTTATAATCCCACCAAAGTGGTGTCTACACTGCCTGACTGCTAGCAATTCACATTGTGCAATCCAGAAACCCCATCTGACACAGGTCATGAGTGGCTCATGACTGGAGTGTGCTTTGAGCTGAGCACTGTTGGGTGAGTCATTGTGGTGTGAATACCACAGAGTGACCTCCACGGACCGGGATGGGGTCACCTGCTGCATGAGCTGTAAGGTCTGGCCACATGTTACTATATGGAATAACGTAAGGAAACACATTAACACACGTGTAAAACACGATGGTAAGTATTTGTGCAGCGGGGGCTTTCAGCTCCATCATCATCTTCAGGAATCACCATCATACATGCAGTTCACTGCTGAGCAAAATGGCCTCAGGTGGCAGACAGCTGTGCGCACATTTGATAGGACAAAGCCTGGGATTACTGTAGTTAACCCTCCTGGCGTTGGAGCACCATCCAGAGTCCAACTTTCACACAGAATTTTTTGCAGTAGAATTTTTAATTTAGATACATAAAAAGGAGAGCGAAAACAACTACAGTTGACCCTTGAACAACACAGGTTGAATTGTGTGGATTTTCTGCCACGCTTGACGAAGACCAGCCTCTCCCCCTCTTCCCTCTCCTCAGCCTATTCAGCACAAAGTCACCAAGGACAGTCACTTTCTGACAATCCACCTCCTCTTATTGTAAGAATCCAACATA
Source organism: Arctocebus calabarensis (assembly GCA_963573935.1). NCBI lineage: Eukaryota > Metazoa > Chordata > Mammalia > Primates > Lorisidae > Arctocebus > Arctocebus calabarensis. The sequence goes on along the minus strand of CAUYON010174289.1, from coordinate 1,947 downwards.
TAACGCAAATAACATTCAAAAGGTGTGTTCATCAACTGTTGATGTTATCAGAGAGCCTCCCAGTCGGCAGCAGGCTGTTAGTTGTTAAGTTTGGGGGAAGTCAAAATTTATATATGGATTTTCAACTGCATGGGGAGTCAGTGCCCCTGCCCATGGGTGTTTAGAGGTCAACTGTGTAACCATACTTCCCTTAGAGATAACTTTACAGAACTTCTATGAACACACATTCTACACATATTCACGATTTAACGCAAAAATGGAATGGAGATATGCTTCACGTACGCCGCATAAGCGTTGTATTTTCATTTGAAATATTACATTGTAGAGGTTTTTTGACATCAATGAATACATTTCTAGCACATCATATTTAGTAACTAGTTCCCCAGTTATCTCTACATGATAATGTATGTAAGCAACTCTTGGTTATCATGGGTCTTACACGGAATGCTGTGATAACTATCCTAATAGCTAGATTCTTTACACATTTTTATCTCTTTAGGATAAATTCCTGGAAACGAAATACATATTTTTCAAAAATTGCCTGGGGAATGTCTATGAATGTTTATTCCCAATAGCAATGAATCATCCCTTTTTCCACACCATTATCAATGTTGGGTATAAGCATTTTACTATCTTTGCCAAAGTTTGATTTGATCTTCCCTAACTAGTATTTGGGTGAGGCATTTTTGAATGGCTTTGTCACTGATATTAGTTTTTTGTGTATTCCCTACTCATGCCCATAACTAATTTTTCTTTCATAACTCATTATTTGATAATTATTTGCCAAAATAACGCATTAAATATATTTGTCCCAATTTTTTTATTTGCTTTTAATTTTTTAAGTGCAGAGAATTTTAATTTTTTTTCGTTTTTTGTTTCTATTATTGACATAATCATTAGAAAGAATCTCTCTCTACTTCAAGGTTATAAAAATACCTACATTTTCTTCTTATACCTCCAAAGTATTTTTTACATTTAAATGTTTAATTTAGGTAGCATTTCTTAGTGTAAGAGGTACTTTATTTCTTATAATTTACTAAACCAAATGTCACAGCAATACCTACTAAATAATGAATATCAATTCATAACTCATTTTAAATTACATATTTATTTTATACTAAAACTTTATACACACCTATGTTAACTTCTAGAATTATTGCTCTACTCCACAGACTTATGTCCTGATTCCTATGCCACTATTATCTTTATAAGCCATATTAATGTTCAGAGGGCAATTTTCCCTTCAGTATTTACCAACTATTTATTCATTCAAATGCACTTAAGAATTATTCTATCAGTTTTCCAAAAGAAAGATTTCATACTTAAAATTTGTTATATGATTAGAATACTTTGGAAATAACCCATAGCCTCACAATTTGAGTCAATTGTTCCTTCCCGGAAAAGCAAGGCATGTCTATTCACCCAAGTTGTTTTTGATTTCTCTCAGTAATGCATTCACTTTCTTCATATATATTACAATGCCTTCTCTTATGGGAATGGCTTCTTTTCCCTATTATATTTTACATGCTTACTATGCTTATTATGAAACTTAGATTTATACAAATGGAATCCAAGTTGGCTTGATTTTTACCAGGATAGACTTGATGCCCAGAGATACTAATTGTCATTTAAAAGTTACCTGTTTCATTGGATACTTTTTTCATAGTAGGCCTGAATACATTGGATACTTTTTCTTCCATTTTTGAGATATTTTGTTAGAAAGGGACAGGACCCCAAATCGCTTTATAACAAAGATGTTTGCACCAAAATGTTTATTGCAGACCAATTCATAATTGCTAAGTCATATATTATTCTTTAATATGTTTCTAATATTCAAGTTGTGTTGCATCCAATTTTCATTCATGACCTTAGCAAAACATTACGGGTCTCCTTGTTACCACTGTAATATGTTTGCTGTAATGGATGCCTAACTTGTATCTCAGTGTA
>CAUYON010174286.1:0-16510 GCA_963573935.1 Arctocebus calabarensis | reverse complement strand
AGACAACACTCAAAGACCCCTTCACTCTTGCCCAAGTTCTCCCAAGGCAGTTCAACTGAGCACCAAATCCAAGAGAAACCCAAACAGCACACAGGCAAGGCCATTCCAGCCATCAGTCCCACTGTTGCCCCACCCACAGCTGCCGACAGGATTAGACCTAATGAACACATGCAACCACTTGCCCAATCTCTGCCACTTTTGCCTTCCTCAGAGTGTCCAGAAGTCTCACGCAGTCTCCCTGTGTCCCCAAAGGGAAGTTTCTGGGCAGATCCCGCCTGCCAGAGATGCCTGAAGTCCTCTCTCCCCAGTCTCACCATGCCCAGTTGCAAGGAAGCTGTTACTCGACCGCCATCTTGCTCCACCTGTTGATTTGCCCTGCTTTATTGGAGGACCTCTTGGATTTTTGCCCAATCTTTCTGCCTTTGGGTGGTTGAGTGACAGATCCTGCCAATTAGTACACAGCCTCAGGTTCTCTGTAGCAGGGGCAGAAAACTGGAGGGTTGCACAGATTTTTGTAAGTCAGAGTAGAAGGGGATATTTGACTTCTTCCCAAATCCTATTTGGCCAGAACTCTGTTGTGTGACCTCAAACCACCAGCAAGGAAGGCAGGAAAATATTCTTGCTCTGCACATTGGGGAGGAGGAAAATGAATCATGATTTGCTGAATACAGCTTTGTTTCAGCAGAAGGGCTGGTGTGAGAAGTGGACCATTATGGAAAAGCAGCACTGGGGCCTGGAAGGAGCAGCAGGAAAAAGGATATGAGCGACCCCCAGAGTAAAAAGTGCGTGGTGGTCATTCCTAGGGACGGAGAGGGGGCAGAGAGGTTCCCACCATGTACCAGCCTCCAACTCTGACAAAGCACCCCTTTTTAGACATGTCCCAGCCCAGGGCAATTTCTCAGGGTTCAAGTCAGAAAGAGCCAGAAACACCATTTTATATAATCCTGCCATTTTATATAAGAGGAAACTAAGGCCAAGGGGGAAGTGGTGTGTCCCCAGTCAAGGCACAGAAAACACCATTGGCTAGTGTTTTGCTAGGCACAAATGCATCTCCCCCAGAAACAAGCCTCTGCTCTTCTCACAGATGGGGCAGAAGCAACTCCAGGCCACAGCTGCTGACACAGAAACACGCTCCTGGTGCTGCAGGGATGCGCTATGAGACCAATTACTCTCTCACTGTCCTCAGAAGCTAAGTGGCATTTGAAACCTGTGATGTCCTAGGAGTCCACAATCCCATATACCCTGGTTTCTCTCATGATCTGTGCCCCTTCTTCACTTCAATCACCCTGACAGCCTCTCTCTGACAGCATTCCAGCCACTCCATACATAGAAAGGCATCACGAACAGCAAAAACTGACAGGACAGCCTGAAATAAAAACAAGGCTAATGGAACAAGGACCAAAGTTTTGTGACTGTTTTAAAGGAGCTCAGTGATGCCAAAATATCACCCTTCATAATAAAAGGGAATCGTGTATGATTATTACAATAACAACAAAACCAGCTGTCACTGTTGAGTCATGCAACATAGGAACCAGAGACCAGATGAGCATGGATTCCAGAGTTGCCAAACACCCAGTTTCGGATCCTTTAAACTTCTCATTAGGTATGATTTTAGGTTGCCCTATCTTTCATCTCAGACAGTAACCTTTAATGGAGTTAATTAAAGGTACATTTTAAAAGTCCCCCTGTAGCTTTCTTGATTACAGTTATAAAATATACCACAGTAACCTTTCCTGCTTTTGCAATTACTGGTTTGTGAAATTCCAATTATTTCCCCTTTATGAACAATCACCTTTAAAGAAAGTTTCCCTGGTCATTGTTACGTAGCATTTGGTTTGATACTGGAAATTATAAACCACTTTTACAAGCCATAAAATCCATGTCATGTAATGTGTGTAATTACATACCGCTTGAAATAGCTCACCTCTCTGCTGTCAGCATGCCTTGTGATTCTTTGTTTACATGTCTGTTTCCCCCACTAGACACTGAAACTGTTCAAAGGTTTGGCACCTGCAATATGCAATTTTTCTCTGTTCTTCTGCAGGGTGTCCCAAAGGCGCCCATAAAGTCACCATACACAGGAAAAATAGGACAATGTAGCTAAATGCAGGTTTATTTACAAAATATTTCATTATAAAGGTTTACAAAAAGGTAGCCAACTTGTAGAGGATAGTTCATAAATGTTTTGAAAATTTCATAATGAACATTTTATAAATAAAGGTACATTTAGCTACAATTTCCCATGTTCCCCGGGTATGGCAACTTCATCAGCGATCTTTGGGATACCCTGTAGTGCCAAACACAGGGTTGGTCTTTGGAGGCTCTCATTTCTTGAGTAGCTAGGTGGTTGGATGAGAATCAGAGATACCATTTGGAATGCTTCACTCCTTCTTTTGCTCAAATGAGAAGCACTTTAACCATCTTTTCAGCTTTTCATTGCATGATCCTCAATGTTAAAAATTCTTACATCAAAATAGCCAGATAAGTGGAGATTTATATTTTCTTCTTTATGCTGTTTTATATTTTCCAAATTCTCCCCAATTGATATATATTTATTTATAAACTGAACATATTTAATAAGTAGAAACTCGAAGTGTTCATAAAATAAATGTGTTTCTTAAAGAAAATATATATGCACACACCTACTATGTGCAAAGCATAGTGAATGGAGCCCAGTGCAGACTGCCCTCTGTGTAGGAGGGGACGTTCACAAACTCACTGTCCCTCTCTATTATTATTAACTGTCTATATCACTTTGAGCTAGCAATGTAGGGCTCTGGCCCTGTTATCTTATCTACAGAATTAGGAGGGTCAATGCCAGGATCTTCAAAGTCCCTTCTCAATCCCCATTTCCATGGTCTAAGCAACTAATTTTCCCTAAGAAATAATCCATATCATTAGTGAGACACAGAGAATGCCAGCAAGTATGAGACACCTTCTAGTTGGGAGATCAGGACAAGTTTCATGATGAAGAAGATGATAGAGCTGGGTTTGAAAGCATAGGTAGGATGTCAGGCTGCAGGGAAGACTGGGGAAGGATGGTACAGAAGGAAGCAGCATGAGCAAGGACATGGCAGGGTAAGAGCTAGCTTATAGGAGAAGCATGAACTAGGAGTAAGAGAAGAAATGAGTGGGGGGAGGTTGAAAAGTCAGTTTGATACTTAAGCTTATTTGTCAACTTGGCTAGGCCTTGGTACCCAGATATTTAGTCAAACACTAGTCTAAATGTGGCTGTGAAGGTATTTTTCTCAATGGGATTAACATTTAAATCTAGGAAGCCTTGAGTAGGACATATTACCCTCCATGATGCAGGTAGGACTCTCTCAATCAAGTGAAGGCCTTGGGAGGTGGGGGGTGTGGAACCTGCCTACCCCCAAGGGAGAGGTAATCCTGAATCTAGAAAGCTTTCTGGCTTGAACTGTAACATCAACTCTTCCCTGGATCTCAAGCCTGCTACCCTACTCAACAGATTTTGGACTTGCCAGCCTCTAGAATCATATGAGTCAATTCCATAAAATAAATCAAGAAAGAAAGAGTGAGATGGAAACACACACACACCCTATTGGTTCTGTTTCCCTAGTAAACCCACATTTCTCACATTGAGCCATGTGGCTGACAAGTACAAACACTCAAGATGACAGAGCTAAGATGACAGGGCTAGATCTTTAGCTAAAATAAAGCAATGGGTGCCCAAATAATTGGGCAGTACAAGATACAATAAAAGGCTCTTAGCCAGCAAGATTGGGACTGATGGTCCATTGATAGTAAAAAGCACATGAGAGTGTGGTATCACAGCAGATACAAGTGGACTTGCAATATCACATTTTCGCTTAAAATATATATAAATATGCATCCATTTTTTGGCTACATGCTCACTACTTGGAGTTCTGCCTGATTTCCAAATCGCCTGTTTTATTTACTTGAAGTAGCGAGAGAACTCGAAGACACTTCAAAGTCACTGAAGCCCAGAATCCTTCTAGATTTATATAATCATTCCCAAAATTTTACAGTTGCTTTGCCTGCACTCAATTTGACAGCAGTTGTTAAGTAATTTGCCTTTATTAAGTCTTTCCCAAGCATTCAACTTAATTTTCCTAGAAATGACAACTCTATTACTTTCGTACATTCCATCAGTACTGCACTATTTACCTAATTCTGTAATTGCCATAAGAAATATATTTACATGAACAGGTTTCGGGACAAGTGTAATTGACTCTTGATAAGCATGCAGTTTCCCTGGTTGGACCAGCCAGTAGCATCAAAGGAGCTAAGGCATTGGTCAGTGGGTTTTACAGAGGAAAAGAAAAGTGAGAGGGGTAAATTTAAAAGCAATGATATGTTAGTAACTGTTTAACAACTGTCTCTAGAAGGGAGCTGATTCCTGGTGTTTTCAGATTCTGTGGTGTCAGTGCTTCCAACATGACATCACTGAACATAGACTTGGGAAAAGATGAGAACAATTGGCTCTGTGACAAATAAAAGCCAGCCCTGGTATAACCTGGTTAGGAACCTACCTTTGGCCATGGCAATGATAAATCTCTCCAAGCAGACATGGTGCTCTTGAGAATTTCCACGTTAATGTCTTCATAATAGGTTATCCTAAAACAGAAAAGAGGAAGGAAATACAGTAGAACTTCCATAGTTAGGCACCCCCCTATACTGACCACCTCCTGAAGTTGACCCAGTTTCATAGACCAGACCACATGCATATATCAGTACAGCAGGCCTAGTACTTTATGTTGACCACCTTCCTATGTTGACCAGCTTGTGATAGTCCCTTGGGTGGTCAACATACAGAGTTCTATTGTTATTTTCATGAAATACCCTTTAAGCATTTCTTTCCCCTCTGCTGTGCCTGGCCCTTTCTCCTCTCCCTATCACTAAACTGCAACTCCCCTCCTGTTGAAAACGCCTCCTGTGTCCCCTACATCATTCGCATGACCTTAAACCTAAAATAGATCCCCAGGAAGTGAGCATAAGGAAACTCTGGGATGAAAATGAAGGAACCTGGCATATAAAGGGGAGGAGATGGATTAAAAGAAGCAGAAAGGGAAGGAACAGGGTCTGATGGCTCAGGAGAGAGGGGCCACAGGGTCTCTGGAGCACAAGCCTGTATACTGAGTGTATTTGGTGTATACCAAAAGGCCAAAGGTGCCAGTCCACAGCCACCCACACCTGTGCAGCCTGTCCCGTGGAAGTGGCTACCATTTTATTCCCTACAATTTGCCAAAGACATTACTCCAGACCGTAAGACATGGCTTAGGGGATCAGCCCTACCATTTAAGAAACTTTAATTGTAGGTGCCTACCATGAACCAGGCATTCACTGCATAAGGATCAGATCCCAAGCCTGCAGCCCTGCAGCCACTGGTGAGGGGGTAATTTGAAATTATATGGTGGTATTCAACATTTCACACCCTCTACACATTTTATACAACCTGGTGTTTGACCTTCCCTTCTTTAGATAAATGTTTATTGAAGTTTAATATACACAAAGAAAGGTTGCCAAATGCTAAATGTTCAACTTGACGAGTTTCTTCAGAGGGAAGCTACCCAGGTAACCAACACCCAGATCACTAATGAGAGCATCATCAGAACCCAAATGCCCCCGTGTCCCTCCTAGTCACATCCACCTCCAAGAGCAGTCTCTGCCCTTGGATCAGTTAGCAAGGTTTCTGCACCATGAGTACACAAAATCATGCAGTAAGTCTCTTTTGCATCTGCTTTCTTATGTTCAAAGCTTCCTTTCCTTCTTGTTTCCTGAGAATGGCTCTTCTGTGATGGAAAAATTCCATTCGCTCAGCTTGAAAGCCTTCAATATAAAACCAACTACCAGGAGCACAGACTCGTGGTGATGCCGGGGAACCATGCAAGCCTCTTTGCCACTAGACATGCAGGCTTCTCCTTGACTGTACATCTGAAAGGGCCCTCTGGCTTGTTGCCCTGCATGCCATGCTGTCCCTGAAGACCGGCCCTATGAGTTTCACAGTTCCTCTTTCTCATACTCCCAGGAAAAGTCCAAAAATACACACAAAAGAAAACAAAATAATGAACATGATCATGTGAACATGATCTGGTTTCTGTTCTGGCTTCTGGTCAGCAGTTCACTCTAAGACCCAATCAAGTCCCCATGAATGTCTCCATTCTGGCTGAAATAGTGAAACTCATCCAATTTGCTTCTTCCATTTAGGTCATGACAAATGACACATCTTTGCATTCTGGTTCCAAGCCAGCCAGAACCACAGCCTTAAGGGTGTGTTTTGAGGGGGGTGTACAGTGAGCAGTGTCAAAGGCTCTCTCCTTGACCAAACTCTCCTCAATTAGGCTCCTCTGGGCCCTCCTCTCAACTAGGCTTCAACCTTGGCCTATATGAATAACAAACTCTCAGCACAAATGATTTCATTTGTCTGCTTCCACACTCCCACCACACACATACACATATGCTAAGAGACTTGAGTGAATACTTGTATGGTTTTTTATTTGTTGCTTGGTTCGTTTCAAAGACAAGATCTTACTCTGTCACCCAGGCTGGAGGTACAATAACACCATCATAGCTCACTATAATCTCAAACTCTTGGGTTCAGACAATCCTCCTGCCTTAGCCTCCTGAGTAGCTTGGACTACAGGCCCATGCCTCCATGCCAGCTCATTTTTCTACTATTTGCAGAGATGGGGTCTTGCTATGTTGCCCAGGCTGATCTCAAACTCCTGGCCTCAAGTAATACTCCTGCCTCAGCCTCCCAAAGTGCTGGGATTACAGGCTCAAATTACCTTGCTTGGCACCCAACCCTAGTGCAGTTTGTAACAGTTCAAGGACATGTCCCTGGGATGATCCAGCCCCTTTAAAAGTCTGCCCAAGAAAGGTCAGTGCTGCCAAAAGAACTCTCCATTTGTTCTAGCCAAATACTGACTCTAAGTCCCCAACCTCTCTTTTCCTAAGGCATTTAGTTTAAAAAACTTGTTGTAAAACCTTTCTCCATCCCTTTAACATATAAACCTACAATGAAGAAATGTTTCCTTAAGGACCTGGGAGCTATCTCTTTGAAATGCAAACATCCTGGGAGATATTCTTCTATCTCCCAATTCCTGTGGGAGAACTCAAGGTGCCTTTCCTAATGTGTGAAGCCACCTCTTGTCCTAAAAATATGAAGCGTTTATTTCAACACCAGATAAACAATTAACAATTTGGATGACCTAATTACACAAACCAACCCCTTTAATAACTTTCAGTATTGAGAAACAAAAATAACATTCTAAGAATGCAATGACGAAATAGACTCCCCTTGGCCAAGAGGACACCAAAGATACCTTATAACTGAGCTCCTAGCCAAGACCAGATGGGAGGTCAGACCTCCTCTTACACCCCCTCTCCTGCTATTAGGCTTTCTTCCCTAAGGGATAAACAGAGCCAGCCTCTTAAAAAGACTTGCTCCCCTGCTGATTTCAACCAGCCACCTAATGCTGCTCCTCCCTATTTGTGGTTTCAACACAACTGACCAGCATTCCTTCCTGATGCAAAGCTTCTGACCAGGAGTGGTTCTGACCAGTCTACAAATACTGCACACAAAAGGTTTTCATATCCTCTCCTTCACTTTTTTACATCAGAAGGCCAAAAACTCCACTGTTAGGTCATGCTACCACCACCATTTTCTGAACATGGATCCCATGAAGTAGCATGAAGCTCAATTCCCACATGCACATGATTCTCCTTTCATAAATACCCATGACCCCACTCAGCATAAATTACTACTCTCACTAGAAGCTTCCAGCCTGCAAGGTGGCCAGCCTGCAGGCTGTAACACTTTATAGAAATAAAGCTCTTCTTTCCAAATGTATGAACCTTATCATCCTTCAGTTGACAGTAAGTACCTATCCTTTAGTGCTCCCAGCACCCTTTTTTTGGCAGACTCAATTAATGCTAAAGTCTCTCTCCCCTGCTGCAGTAATCTAAGTAAAGTCCCTCTGACCTCCTTTAACAATTGTCTGGCATTTTTTCTGTTTAACAGCAGGTAGGATGGACAGAAGCCAAAGAAGGAAGAAACCAGGAAAGCCATCTGGTCTTTGTGCTTGCATCTTCCCTCTGCCAGGGTTGGGTGCGCAAAGGCTGGCTTCAGGAGGAGAGTCTGAACCTCCTCCATGGAATATGAACTATGAACACATTTCTCACCAAACAAACCATGCCAAAGGTCCCACTGAGGAGAATTAATAATGTGTGTGAATCCTCTTTTTAAAGTTCTTTTCCTAAGGCTCTACTGGTCTCTTCCTTCTTCTTAACTTTTTAGAAAGAGCTTAGTTTCTTTCCTTTAAGATTTGCTAGAGACTTGGCCCCAGCACAAGATAATGGGATTAAGTTCCTGGGAGGCTGGCATGGACCTCATTCTGAGCCCCAGTTTCTATTCTCTGGACCTACCAGGTGCCCAAGTAGATGACATGGAAGACATCCAGCCCCAAATCCAAATGGCACACACACACACACATTTTTTCGCCACAACAGGAGACCAACACATACTCAAAGTCTGGAGTCTTCCTCCCACTGTCAGAGGTCTGGGGAAAAAAGATGGAAGAACACTTTGAAAATAATATCGGATGAGGAATAAAAAGGCCTGAAAAAGACAGTGGTTAGCCTCTTGGTGGCTTGAGATTTCACTCATCATGATGAACACCATCAAAGTGCACTCACACTCAATTTGGACAAATTCCTAAAATAGGTGTCAAATAGATTCAGGACTCCATGGGGCAGGCTGAGGCAAGGAAGGAGGTGTCCAAGAAATCTTGAGTCACAAGACCTAGGAGTGCCTCACCTGGAGGAGGCCCTTGGGAGAGCCTAGGCTCAGGGAAAGGCTCCTTGGGGCTAACCTACCAGCTCTCTGACAACCTCCTGCACCAGAATCATCCTTCAGGTATTTGCTTTAAGTACCACCTCCTCAGAACAGCCTTTCCTGACCCAGCCGCTCTCTGCTTCATCCCTCTTCATTCACTATATATTTATCATATCAATTTTCTTACATATGATTTATAATTATATAGGTATTAATGTGGTTGCTCATTTAGCATGTATCTCCGCCAGTGGTCTACAAGAGCCTTGAGAGCAGGAATGTGTTCATTTTTTTCATTGTTGAGATATAGCACAAAGTAGACACTGGGTGAATTTTAATGAGTGAATGACTTGTCTGTCACAACACTTCATGAGGTTGAATACCAGGAATCCCTGTGTTCCACCTGCTTGAATGGACTCCCCTCCCAGGAAGCCTGGTTGTCTTCTTGTTCCCACTAGTCCTGCCCTATCCCAGGTGTTCACCCTGATATCACCATTCAATCTTCTGCTTCCCTTCTGGGTTACAGAGCAGGACAGTGACTGAGCATTAACACTAAAGAAAGTGTTAGAGCAGCATGGTAGTTAGAGCAGCAAGGTAGTTACTGAAATAAATGAAAAGAGCACATAAAACTTTAACAAGAAAAAGAAATTTTATTAACAACTTCCAAAGCAAACTGGGCTCCATCCCACTGACTGCAGGCTCTGTGGAAAGTGCAGTTGGGTTTTTATACACAACTTTGAGAAATATCAGCTGCTTCTTGGAAGTTTTTCAGGGTTATAATTAATTCTGTTCTGGAAATAACACACCTGCACGATCTTGATAACAACCCACCCGCAAAATCTTAATCAGTCTCATTCCCATGATAGCCCAGGTCAACCTGACCCAAACCAATCCGAAATAGCCTAACCATATTTATCAGCTGCCTTGCTCACATCTACCTAACCAAAAGGTTCTTGGAGCATTACCACACTTCCTCCTATTGAAACTCATTCATTCCACTGACCAGTATTTAGTGAAAGCTGATAAGGTCCCAAACACCATTCTAGGTGCTGGGATATAGAAATAAATACAACACAGCTCCCACCTTATAAACCTTGTATGCAAGAAAGACAAGTAAATGAATTATTTCAAAAGCTCTCAGTATTATTGTGCAACGTGTGTTGTGGAACTAAAAGGAAAGAATCCCTAACTCTGTCCGGGCATACAAGGGTTCTCCAGAGGAACTAAGCCAATAGGATATGTCCATATAAAGATTTATTTAAAGGAAGATGCTCACATGGTTATGGAGTCTGGTCAGTCCAAAGTCTGCAGAAAGGGGCCATCAGGGAGGAGATCCAGAGAAGAGCTGATATTTCAGTTCAAGTCCAAAGGCCATCTGATGGCAGAATTTCTTCTTGTTCAGGGGAGGTCAATCTTTGCTCTAGTCAGGGTTTTAACTGATTGAATGAGGCTCACTCCCCTTATAGAGGGTAATCTGCTTTATGCAGAGTCTACTGGTATAAATGTAAATATCATCCAAAAAAGGGAGAACAAATCATCACCGAAATATCTAGAATGATGTCTGAACACGTATCTGGGTACCATGGCCCAGCCAAGCTGACACACAAAATTCACCATCACACTAGGAGCATGGAGATGGCAGCCAGAGGGCAGAGAGGTGAGATTTGAGCTGAATCTTAAAGAATGAATACAATGAGAATAAAAGAGATGAAGAGGAATCCACAAGGCTCAGAGTTTGAGAAGAGGGAGAGGCATCCCAAGAGACAAAACAGCATGCGCTCAGACAGAGCTCAGACAAAAACAGAGACTTAGGGACATCTAGGAACAGATCAGAGCATAGAATTCAGGGGGGTGGTGACAGGAGTTGGTTTTGGCCTTTCTGGCAGCCCAAGTAATCCCTTCCTGAGCCTCCACATCCCCTGTCAAGTTCTTTCTGTTCAATGGTCATTGTCATGTACCAGTGTCCAGGATGTTCACTATCACTTCTTTTAGCTAGAAGGATAGTCACTGAAGGATTTTTCCAAGGTTTCTGTAGCACTCAAGACATAAAATCTGTCCTATGGGCTCAACATCATTTATAAACTGGAGGTAACATAACCCACAGCTTCAGAAACCTCAGAAACTAAAATACACAGCTAAGCTGCCCTCCAGTTTCCACTGTCTCCTAATGTAACTCTAGCCTGGAAACTAATATCTGAAATCCCACTAACTGGTCATTTAGCTTTGAAAATGACATGGTAAGAAGAAATGCTAATTTTTCTGGAAGCAGAAACAAAGGGTGTAGAAGCATGTTGCAAAGGGTGTAGAAGCATGAGGCAAAGAAAAGTGTTTCTAAGAGGACCCGCACTAATCTACCAGGGCTACTGTAACAAAGCACCACAAACTGGGTAGCTTAGATGACAGAAACTTATTGTTCTGCAGACCAGAAGGCCAACATCAAGGTGTCAACAGGGCTGGCTCCTTCTGAGGGATGTAAAAGAAGGATCCACTCCAAGCCTCCCTTCTTGGCTGACAGGTGGCCGTGTTCTCCCTGCACCTTCACATCATTTTCTCTGTGTCAGGCTGTGTCTCTGTGTTCATATTTCCCACTTGTATAAGGGATGCCAGTCACTTATTAGAGCCCACTCTAATGACTTCGTTTGAACTTATCATCCCTATAAAGGCCCTATCTCCAAACAAGGTCATATCCTAAGACATTGGGGATTAGATGGTCAACATATGAATATGAGGGTGACACAATTCAACCCAAACAGCATGTAAGCTTGGGGCAGCTGGAAAATACAAGAATATCACCTAAAGGGGAGAGTAAGGTTGCCTAATGACAGCACAGGCAATTCCCTATTGGGCTACCCAGGTGATGTCATCTGAAGGACACGTTGTTGCAGGGCATCTGACATCCCCAATCCACCTCCACAGGTCTTAAGGAGGCCTCCATGAAGACAAATTTGGGAGGTAGCAGGATAACCTGTATCCCCCCAGCAACCACTGGGAGTAGACAATAGTCATGGAAGGAGGGAAAAGGATGTGACAGGAGTGGATGTGAGTGGAGAGGGACCAGGAAAAGTCCTGCCATCAGCACCCAGCCAACCAAGGCCTTAGATGTCACTACAGCACCTGAAAAGCAGTCACAAGATCCAGGATGAAAACCCAGATCACCCACAGCCTCTTTAATCTCAACTAGAAGCTCCCCACCAAGGGTCTTACACAGGGCTTCTAGAGGTGGCTCCCTCCCTGCTAGGGCTCTTTGCTCCAGCTACTTTCAACAGGACCACATTGCTGTAGGTCCAATGGTTACTCAGAAATACTCATTTTCTCCCCCTCCTCTGGGAAGAGTCCTCACTGGGGACCTGATCACATAATTTGAGTTAACCAATGGCATGGGGGGAAACTGATACAAAGAAGGACTGGAAATGTGTTTGTGTGGTTATTATTCCCCCTTCTGCTCCTGCATGGCCGTGAGAAGAATTTCTCCCGGGTAATTGATTCTCCTCGACCTAGTCCCTAGAGGGAAGCCAGAGAGGGGAGGCCCTAGAAAGCCACAGAGAGCAACCCCACCCAAACCAATCTGTGAATGAGAATGCTGGATCGTTGTTGTTTGCCACTGAGGTTTTAGGTACACAGCTTTGTTGTGGCTGTAGCTAACTGATACACATACTACCACCCCCAAGGACATTACCCATGCTCGTCCCCCTGCCTGAATTCATCTTCTCCCACCCTCCTGGGGCACTTCTATTCATTCTTTAGTTCTCAGCTGAAACATCATTTCCTCTGGGGAGCTTTCCCTACCACACGCCAAGGCTGGATCCCATGCCACTCCATCCTCACTTTTCTCAGTTTCCTCTATTGCTTACTATTATTGGTCACATGACACTGTAATCACCTGTTTACTTGTCTGTAACCTGCTATGAAAACAACAATCATACCATTACAGGCTGAACTGTGGCTCCCTAAAATTCACATGCGTAAGTCCCGATCCTCAGTACCTCAGACTGTAACCATGTGTGGTGGTGAGGTCTATAAAGATATTATTAAATTAAAATGAGGTCATAAGCATGGACCATAAGCAATATGATAGGTGTCACTATAAGAAGAGGAAACAGATACATAGAGGGAAGTTGATAGGAAGGCACAGGGAGATGGCCAGCAACGCCTGCCACGGAGAGAGGCCTGGAACAGATCCTCACAGCCCATGGAGGGAACTAGCCCTGTCAACCCTCAGATGTTCAGCCTCTGGAACTGGGAATCAATCAACTTCTGTTCTTTAAGCCACCCAGTCTGCGGTACTTTGTTACAGAGCCATAGCAAGTGAATACGCATACCTTATTCACATGCCAGTGCTGAATGCACAGCCCAGAAGAGATTCAGCATTTCATGAATAATTTTTAAGTAAATGAAAAAAATGAGTCATCTTCCTAGAGAAGCCAGGACTCAAGGTCCAGGGTATACATATGAATTTAATCCAGGACTGATAAAACGCCATAGATGTTCACAGAAATTAGACATTATTGGTGGAGTCCTTACTAGACCTAAAAGAAAAAGAAAAAAAAAAACAGAATAAAATACCACTGACTGTTCCCATCCTCCAAATGTTACAGCCCAATCAGATTCATTGTCCAATACTCATTAGGAAGCAGGCACACTGAGATAGCAGGGGCTACAGCAGAAAAAGAGTTTAATATCGCAGGCCTCGTGCAAGGAGAAGGGAAGAAGTTCTCAAATTCATCTCCCCCAAAATTTGGGAGAAAAGATTTTCAAAAATAATTTGGTGGTCAAAGGGCTAGAGAATTGGGCCTGCTGACTGGCAGGGGATGAACTCAGGGGGGCTGGGAAATAGAGGTTATCTTCTTAGTTTAGAGAATTCCTGTGGGGGGGGGTCTCAAAGCTACAGGATCTGTTCCCACATCTGTCCATGGACTCAGCTGGTGTCAGTGGGTCCCCCAGAATGCAGACTCTTAAAAATACTTGAAAGATCAGTCTTGGGCTTTAGTAACGTATCTTCAGAAGCACACGTCCTGGGGCTCTACAATGGCAACGTTATCTCTAGAAGTATTAGGGGAAGTCACAAATCTTGCACCTGTCCTGGAGGAGGGTGTCATGAAGCAGTAAGTAGTGACAGCAGTAAGGAGGTTAGGGAACCATGGCTGATTAACTTCTAGCTACATCAATATTTTTATAGAAATCAGACTTTGATAGCTTAAAATACCTTGTGGCTTTACATTATTTCAATACAGATAGTTTCACAGTGGTTTATGGTCAGATGTGTGGGGAACATAGAACATAGCTACAATCAGAGACAAAAATTCAAGCTCCTGAGAAACATGAACCCAAAATGTGGCTGAAGCATGAAGGAGGAAGGCTGCCAGAGTGACATGACCCTTGCTGGTTATATTTCAGCAGACAGAGTATGAGAAAAGAGAGGTCAAGGCACGGCACAGGAGAAGGTGTGGAGGAACGGAAACGTGTTCTAGGAACAGAACAGAACCCAGTTGGGTTGGATCATAGACTTACATAGGGGAACAACAGATGAGAAAGCCACAAAGATGGGCAATACTGGGGAGGTCCTAAATGGCAGCCTGGAACATTCCAGAACCAAAGTCTGCACTTATCTCTCATAAAGACTGAGAAGTATAACTATTAGCTCTTCCTCCATCCCCCTACCTTCCCTTAAAGAAGCATCCTTTGGCTTAAATATTCATTGCAAAGACTATCTTCTTATCATCTATATTTTTGGCTGTAATTTTCAATAGGAAATTTATGTACAGTCAATTAGCTCTCCAAGAACATGCTCAGCTCTGATGGATGAGCCTGGCCTTGGTTAAGACACTGCTCAGTACACATGTATATGTTTGCATGTCATTGCAGAAGACTGGCAATTAGTCCAGAAAACTAATCACCTCCTTCAAACAAAGGCAGCCAGAAATTCTCTTTTAGGCACAATTTATATTGGGTAAATCACTTGACAACCCTAGGGCTTCCCGAGGCAGGGTGTGCAAACAAATCTGTCCTCATTCACAGTGGCCCCAGAGGTCATCTCATTCACATGCTGATAATTCCAAGAAGGTCTGTGTAGGACAGATTGTCACCATCCCTCAAGCACAGCCCTGGAACTTGGAAGTACCAGGCCCTCTCCTTGCCTGCTCTTGACCTTGTTCCAGGGCAGAGTTGTTGCCAACTGTCAGGCTCTCAGCAGGAGCAGCACATCAGAAACCCGAGGTCAGCAGAGGTTGGAAAGGAGGTGGGGTAGAAATGAATTGAGAGTTGGTCAGGTCTTACACAGGCATGGCACAGGAAAGTGAGCTACTTGCTTTAAGTTTTTATCTATGTTTTTTACTGCTCTGTGCTATTGTAGAAATGATGTAAGGCAACTTAGTAACTTTCCATTACACTTAGTAATGGAAATGTATCTAATTGCGTAGACTCTCCAGGTTCCCCAATTTTTTCCCATCCTGATGCACCTGACAACCACTTTTATTAATAGCCAGAGCAAGTGAATATGAAGGAAATGGCCAATAAGGAAGCCATAAAATTTGTAAAAGTCCCCACCAGAGACACCATCATGCTTCTGTTCTGGGCATGCCTCCTGTGTATCTCAGAGATACTGTTCCAGAATGTAACACTAGCAGTGAAATAGGCATCCTCCAACTAGGGCCCTGATGGCATTTATACACACAAAGATGCTTGGCATTTATACACACGAAGAATCTGCTTCAAACTGAAGAGTTCTTTAGAATAAAGAGTATTTTGAATTAAAGGTCCTTGGAAATCAACAAGCATTGGAAGAGGTGTTCCCTCCAGCTGCATAAAACCAGGCAGATCCAACAAAAGAACAACTGACTTCCTTTTGTCTCCCTGTTATCTCAATATATTATGGGAAAGAAGGTCAAGAATGTAACCAGACCTGGCCCAACCCATTTTAGAGATAATACCTTTTTCTCCCAAGTTAATTTCCAAAGAGAATCATCTACAAGTCAATCAGACCTCCCCAATCCATTCATTCATCTCCTAAGTATCTATTTATCTTCTCTAGTAATTACCTATAACCTCTAAACAGAATCACCTATATTCCTCATCTCCCCCACCCTCTTTGGGTATATAAATTTCTGGACCCCATTGGGATATTAAGAAATCACTCTGTGATTCTCCCTGTATACACAATAAGTAAATTCATAATCTCTTTCTCTTATTAATCTACTTTATTTTGAGGTGACCTTTCAGCAAAACTTCCATGGGCAAAGGAGAAGTTATTCTTCTTCCCCACAGAACTTTTTTCCACCAAAGCTGACTATTGGAGACAGATTAAGCAGAGAAGACCTGCTCTTTAGGGTCCACATCCAGATTATTCCACTGGGAGCCTCAAAACCTGAGTTCAGACCCTAAAGCTACCAGTTCTTGAGCTTTGACCTGACCCTTTCTAGGCTCAGTCTCCCCGTCTGCAAGGAAGGAAAGAGGGTGGGATTTGCAGGTCTCTAGAGTCCTCTCGGGTTCTGAGATCCTCAGATGAGGAGTTCGACTGAGAAATCACTGAAGTTTGTACGTCAGCATCCAAAGAAGTTCTGCCCACGAGTCCTCCCCTTTTGCAACCAAGGTACATGTCTACTTGTGGGCTTTTCTTTCCCCTTTGATTTTTTTTTATAATTTTATTGAATCATAATTTGGTACATTGGTGCAATCATAGGGCACGATGTGCTTCATATA
>CAUYON010174285.1:0-29615 GCA_963573935.1 Arctocebus calabarensis | reverse complement strand
GAGCCAGCGGGCTGGATGACAGGCAAGGAGGGGGACCTCCAACCTCCACCAGAGGCTCCAATTGCCAAAAAGGCTGGACAACTGCTGAGGAGACACCTGTGCCTTGGTGTCTCCTTCACTTCACACTTAGGACTAAATGTGTGACCCCCATCTCCTATGCCTAGGTCAATTTCTTGTGAATTTCCTAGGCCTCAATTCCATGAAAGGACTGTATCCATTCATTGATACATTCATTCACCTTGCCCCTGGCGGGAGGGACTGTATTCATTTGTTTCCTGGCCAAGGAACCCATACACCTATATATACCCTGAGACTAAAGGCCTAAAGGAGGAGATGGGGAAAGACTGGGAGAGAAATGGAGAAAGCTTCTCTCTCCCCACTAGAATTTTCTCCCTCTACCAGGTGCCTTAATGTTTTCTGTATTCTTTTCTGTGAATAAATTCTGTCTTACAAAAAAAAAATATTTGTTCTTGATATGACATAAAATATATTGAAAATTTGAAACTTTGAATTCCTTTCAGTGTCATTTCACTTTATTTTATATTTTAGATGTGAAGTTTAATTTGAATTAAAGATTTAAATTAAAGTAACTTTTTGGGCCAACAAAGAATGATTTTCAAGATTGTCTGAATGTTGACTTTTCACTTTGCTACCGTACCAAAATTCATACCAACAAACTAATTTATAGGTACACTTGTGCAGAGTTAAAACTTGCCTGTTAACATAATATGTCCATATTGATTTTCTGTTCTTTAGGTCAAGGTTTTTCAGGTGATTACAATGAATATTTTGGACTACAAGTTGATGAAGATGCGTTGATTTATCTCATGTTAGCAAATCATTTGATTCACACGTTGTATCCAGATTCTTTAACAATAGCCGAGGTAAAGCCATAATGATGTCTTGCCCTCTGACCCCCTTTAATATAGAACAATTTGTCAACAAACGCTATTTGAATAATTAATCTCATGTTGTCGATGATTGCGTAAATGAAATTATACCCAGACTACACTGCAGCTGTCTTGTACGGGTGATACATTATTTAGAATTCACTGTTTTCCTGTTAGGAGATAATGTACACTAATTACTTGTCACCATTTTATTGTTAATAAGAAAATGCCAGTGTTAGAAAGTAAAATATCCTAATCAATGGACAGGTCCTCTGCCATGAGACCTTTTTAGCAGAGAAAATAATTGAATATTAATGTGTCTGTCCATTTATTTATTAATTTTTTCTTTTCTTTTTAAGTCATTAGAGATGGCGCGGATTGCTGCCTGCGAGCTTCTCTGAAGCCTTTCTTGTTCTGATGCGATTACCTTTCTTGTTTATGTTACTGTTCTCAGATTACCAAATGTTCACTAGTTATTCATGATTACTGAAGGTTGAGGATTAACTGTCCCAAAGCTGCACTGTAATGATATAATTCAGTATATGCATAATTGACAATTCCCCTCTTGATGATAAATGTGATAAATTAGGAAGTTTGTTAAATGCTTATGCTAATTTAGATTTCGTTCTAAAATCCCCCTGGTTTTCTGAGTCCTCCAACTAGAAATTATTATTAAAATTGAATTTAGCATGTTAAAACTATTTTATACAAAATGTAGAGATAGGTATATAAAAATAGTATGACTGTTGTTAAAAAGAGTCGTAATTAAGGTCTATTTTCACATTGTTGGTGTTCAGTTCATTGATAAGAAATTCAGGAATGAGTCTCCTTCCTGTAGAATTTATTATCGCCTTTTCTCTATTCATCATTTCTTAAAAATAAAAGTCTCCAAGTCAGAGATATGATTTTTTTGTCTCTGGATGAAGGAAAATAGTTTTACTCCCTTCAAGCCTTTTGCCTTTTACGTATCTATTGGGAATAGAGCAGTGACCCAAAATTTCTGAAATAAAAAGCAATCAAACAGGAAATCATCATACAGTTTAGATACTGGTATTATTTCATACTCTCTGCTTACTCACATTTGATCATAGCACACGAGTCATACTAATACTTGTGCCAATACTTTATGTGCTGGATGCTTAACATTAATCAGAATGTATTTAAAATTTTTATTTTGGCTTTTCTATATTAAAATTTTATCTGGCAAACATCAAAAATTTAATTATTTTGTCAATTATATTTATGGCAGTCCAAAGCAGGGATATCATAGATGGCGAATTACTATAAACAATTAGTGATAGCACAAATCAAAAGTGGGTACTGAAGGAAAAGAAGCAATTGTTTAATACATGGAACTTAAAATTGTTACATTGATCTTTCCGTTCATTTCAATAGTTTCATCATCTAGGGAGCTCTTGTCTGATTATCAGTGTTTCTACCAATGAAACTTTGAGACTTTAACCTACTTTATATTACTTGGTTTTAGAATTTTTTTTTTAAAGATGTGTCTGCAATTTATTCTACTTAAATTGAAAACTACTTCAATTTCAATGCATCTCCTTTCTGTCTAGTGGGAGTCTTCAAAATGTGGAATTGATCCTCAGGAACTTTTTTTTTTTAATAAAAGAAACGTGGTGTAACGAATTAGTAATGTAATTTTAAATAAATTCCTATAGTAGAAATATGAATTTATTTATAATGACAGCTATCAAAATAGAAACCTATTTTGCAAAAATATATTCACCTTTCTGCCTGGTTATATTTGCTATATAAGTTGAAAATATTTTTGATGGAGGTGTTCTCTGATCTTAAAAAATCAGAACTATTTTTATTCCAATCAAAATATGTGGAATCATTTTCATGTGCTTTATGTGTATCAGTAGGTATCAACTATTTTATACTTATGTATATTTATGTTAGTGACCTTGATATTTACATTTTTTTGTAATGGTACAAAAGGGTACAGGTGTTTTTGTTTGATGAATTGTATCATACTGAGATCAGGGTTTTTGTTGTGCTCATCACAACATCCTCTCTTCTTAGTTCCCAAAGACATTACACTACTTTTGACTGGGTGTACCCACTTTTTAACTCCAAAGTATTAGTGAGAACAGATTTTTTTTTTTCATTTCTGAGGTACTACACATAGGATAATAGTTGACAGTTCCATTCAGGTTGCTTCAAATGACAGAATTTCATTCCTTTTTATGACTGAGTAGTATTCCAGGGTGTATGTATGTCTCTGTAAGTGTGTTTGTGTGTATCCGTGTGCACTACATATATATGTGCCATATATGTGAGTATATGTAGATACATATACCTACACACATGCCCACACACACACATATACACTGTATTTTCTTTATTTGCTTTTTAACAACAGACACTTAATTGATTCCATATCTTCGCAATTGTGACTTGTTATGTAATAAACATTTGGGTACAGGTATCTTTTTGATGCAATGGCTCCTTTTCCTTTAGGTAGATACCCAGTAGTGAAATTGCTGGATGTTGTTACTTTTTCCCCCTTAAATTTAAAGTAATTTAAATTTACTGGCTCCCCACTTTTAAAGAGACCTGCAAATAACTCCCCGACTGGAATTTGACTGCTTTCTAGGATTCAGATTTAGAAGTCAACCCCAATTGATGTCCACATATTTTTCTTAGCAGATTCTATCTCCTAAGACAACATTTAGACTGACTAGAGAACATACTGTAATGTGTTCTTGGGAAAAATTATCTTGATCTTTAATACCAGTCATTTTTGATTCTTTGGCTTATGAAACCCTTTAAGAAGGTACTGTATTTCCAGTTATAATGCCTAATGTGGTGCTTGATGTTGAACACATGCTCAGCCAATGTATATAATGAATGAATGGAATGCCTATCATATCTGCGGAAAGACAATTTATATTTTGATAAATATAACTTTTTCTTTTTTCTTTTTCTTTCCGCTTTGATGCCCTCAGTAGAGTGTTGTGGTATCATAGCTCACAGCAACCTCAGACACTTGGGCTCAAGCAATTCTCTGCCTCAGCCTCCCAAGAGCTGAGATTACAATAAACATAACTTTTTAAATAGATTATTTTCTGTTGACCATTTTTCCCCTTTATAAAGGACAATGCAGAAAAAAAGATATTTAGACAAACATTTTATTATTTCTTGATTGTATTATATCATGTACTATATTTACTTATAACTTTCTTTCATAAGAAAATCATAAATTATATTGGGAGCCCAGAGAGATCGTATACTTTGTTTTTCCACCTTGTCTGTGGGGAGAACTTGCAGGTGGTATTGTAGAAGAAGCATTGAGCTAAATCTCAGCCTATGTGATAGTTTTTTAGAGGAAGTAAGGATAAATAATCCGAAGAAAATGATGTGCAATGACACATGTCGAAAAGCTTGTGACAAACACAAAAATGTGAATATTGCAAAGCAGCTAAAGCATTTATTATTTGAAACAAAATAGTAGGAAATAGTGGTAAAAAGATGTCTCTTCATTGTACTTTCAATGAACTTAATTATCACAAGTGCATTGCATTGGCATTTCGTGTGTGTATATTTACTTAGGTCCTAGTTTGGCTCTCTGAAAGTCAGATATTGTGTCTTACTTATTTTTAAATCCTTCAGAGCAATTCACTTCTTCACTCAGTAAATATGAACTGACTACCTGCTTAGTGCCAGGTAGTATTCTACTAGTCTAGGTTTGGGGAGTATATCAGTGAATACCTCAAATAATACAGCTCAATAATACATCCCTAACAAACGGGGATGCAGATAATTGAATAGTCAATTATATAATAAATGTTCAATGGATAATTGTAAAATCTTAAGTCAGAGAATGTTTTAATCCTTGGCTATTGAAATTTTTTGAAGGGCAGTGATAGGAGCAGATTGTCTCATAAAATCTTAATTTGGCAACATTTAATATAAAGGGACACTCAATAAGGAGAACTCTTTCAGAAAGATAAAAATCTAAGCAAGCATTAATGAAGATTCAGTGATATCACAGCTGTGGAAGCAGAGTGAAGCAAAAGGTTTTATTTCAAATACACAGTTAGAATTATTTAGATCATATTTTGGTATAGGTGTTTTAATAATATCTTTTGTTGTATTTGGGTCCTAATAACCAATTTTTTTAAGCCATGTATCTGTTTATTTAATTTTGTTTGATTACTTATTTGATTATTAATAATCTGATAGCACTATGAAGTAGAAAGATGTTCTGTTAAAAGACTTGTTATCTGAGTCCCAGCTTTCCCAATAAAAAAGATATCTTTAGAGATCTCTTCACCTCCTTAAGACTCTGTTTCTGTATCTGCTAAATGAAAGGACCCACCAGCTAATCTCAAAGATCCCTGCTTCCAAAAGTGACCTACTAGAGTGACATCTTATTGCTTCACTTTAATGCACTTATGCTGCTTTCCATCTCATTAAAAGCTGGTGCTCACACAAATATACTTTGTATCAGGGTTACATATGCAGAGAATATATATACCATATATTTGCTACATGGTATTTGGCAAAAGCAATAAATAATAAAAATATTTTACAATAGTTCAAAACTAAGTCTAAGAAACTATGGTTTAGCAATACCAGTTTTACTATTTTGAGTTCTCTAGGTGATACTCAGGAAAAGAAAAGTATTGCCTCGTGAAATAGACGTTGACCTGGAGTGAAAATATTAAACAAAGTCTTACTGAGAAATGTGATGTGCTATCAGAATTTTACACAATTTTACAATTATATTAACAAAATTTTTGCCCAATATATGCCACCAATATTGTTTTCCTCTGCTGACCTGGACTTTAATGTCGGAATATTTACTGAAAGCTTGATCAGATTGAACTGTACTTTGTTTTAGGATGTATCAGGAATGCCAGCACTGTGTTCTCCAATTTCCCAGGGAGGGGTTGGTTTTGACTATCGATTAGCCATGGCAATTCCAGATAAATGGATCCAGGTAAGATTTTATGTAAATATTTTTGTTTGTTTGTTTCTGCAGATATTATGTTGTTTCATTTATCTTTAGTTTATTTCTTTGTGTTGATTCAGATTATAACTGAAGTATTAAATTCTTCCATTAGTGCATCTATTCTTGTGCTTTTTTAAAGTTCTAATTTAAATTACATTTCTATTATTCAGGCAAGGGAAAATATGATCAATATAATGTTAGCTATATAAATGAGACTTTGCATCATCACTGCAACTATATGAAACTTCAGTGCTCTATATTTAATACACATTAAACTTCATCAAAGAATTCATTTCTGCCTACAAATCATGCATTAATGGAGAAGCTAATCCTTAATTCCCAGCACTAACCTAATGGTTGAATTGGATTCATCCATTCCTTTATTCAGCATTTAGAAGTCCTTACCATTGTCAGAGGAATGATAATTATGCATGGCACTTTGCACATCATTTCTCAATTCGGTTTTATTACATTTAATGACAGTTCAAGTGATTTGGATTTATTCTTATTTAATGTTTGCCTAAAGGACCAAAGTCATTATATAGACTTAGATTTTTTATAGAACATTTTTGAGTGGCCACATCTGTAATTATGGGCTGCATATGTATAATGAATCTGATATGTACACAAAAAATAATAACTTTCGGATGAACCCCTTAGTATAGACATGAACTAGTTCCCTGGAACCACAGTGGTAGAAGTGCTTAAGTTTGGATAGAAAAACCATACAGCCCACTCTAAAGGAAGTGGTTACTGTAACCATCTAACTCTTTCCTGTATCCCCACACAATTTGCATATTGCATCCCTGTGACCTTAAACCTCTCCCAACTTGACTTCTCTTCCATTTATACTTATTTCTTAGCTTCATCAGGTCCACAAGCATATAGTTTAATAAAGACTATTTGAATTAGATATCAAGCAAATAAACAAATAAGTGTTCAAGCTTTCATACATGGAAATGTAGCCTTATTATATATTATTTTATGCAAAATGCTAAGCTTGGTAGAAAGTCCTTTATCATCCCTCACCTCCTACTATTTCTAATCTTTAGTGATCTTCACTTAGCAAAATTTTCCTGAGAACTATCCAAGTTGTTGCATGTAGCAGGAGTGAATGCCTTTTAACTGCTAAATGATCTTCCATGCTAAGGGTTTATTACTATGTATTTAAACATCCTGTACATCTGAGTTTTTCCCAGGTTGTGGTCATTATGACTAAAACTGCTGTAGCATTTGTGTACAGGTTTTTGTATAAACATAAGTTTGTATTGCTGTGGGTAAATGCGTGACAATGCTGGAACACATAGTAGTTGAATGTTTAATTTTTTAAGTAACTGCTAAACTGTTTTACAGAATATCTATGCCATTTTATATTTCCACAAGTAATGTTTGAGAGAATCTGTTTCTGTACATCCTCACCAGCATTTGGTGATGTTACTATTTTTTTTTTATTTTAGCTATTCTATAATAATAGGTATATACTGATATCTCATTGTGGTTTTAATTTTTTAAATTATTATAGGTACAGTATACATTGCATATTTTCATAGGGTACATGTAGTGTTTTGATTCAGGCACACAATGTGAATTAATCAAATCAGTGAAATTGGGGTATCTGTAACCTCAGGCATTTAATGTTTCTTTGTGTTAGAATCATTCCAATTACACTCTTTTAGTGATTTTAAAATATACCTGAATGTATTGTTAATTATAATCACTGTGTTGTGCTATCAAACATTGTTCATTCTAACAAACTATATTTTGTACTCATAACCATCCCTACTTCATCACCCACTCCCTGCTACTGATTCTCACCTCTGGCAACAACCATTCTACTCTTTGCCTTCATGAGATCAATCATGTTAATGTTTAGCTCTCACATGTGAGTGGAATGATTTGTCTTTCAGTGCTGGGCTTATTACACTTAACGTAATGTTCTTTAATTCCATCCATGTTGTCGCATATGGCAAGATTTCAATCTTTTTTGTGGCTGTATAATATTTCATCATGTACATGCACCACAATTTCTTTATCTATTCATCCACCAATGGACATATAGGTTGATTCCAAATTCTGGCGATTGTGAATGGTGCTGCAGTAAACATGTGAGTGCAGACATCTTTTTGATATATTGAATTCTCCTCCTTTGGCTGTATACCCAGCAGTAGAATTGCTGGGTCATGTTAGTTCTGTTCCATTAGTTTTTTGAGAAAGTCTATGCTGTTCTCCATAGTGACTGCACAAATTTACAGTTCCCATCAGCAGTGTATGGGGTTCCCCTTTCTCCTTTTTTGCCAGCATTTGTTATTGTCTAGCTTTTAATTAAAACACATTTAAACTGAGTTGAGATGACATCTTATTGTAGTTTTGATTTTCATTTCCCTGATGATTAATAAAGTTAAGCATCTTTTTATATATACCTTTTGGTCATTTGTTGGTCTTCTTTTGAGAAATGTCTATTCAGATCTTTTGATCATTTTCTATTTGAATTACTTGATTTTTCCCTGTTAAGTTTTTAGAGCTCCTTATTAATCATTTGTCAGATGGGTAGTTCGGAAATGTTTTCTCCCATTCTGTGGATCGTCTCTTCCCTTTGTTTATTGTTTCCTTTGCTGTGCAAAGGATTTTAGCTTGCTGTGATCCCATTTGCCCAATACTGCTTTAGTTGTTTGTGCTTTCAGTGTATTACTTGAGAAGTTCTAGCCAAGATCAGTGTTCTACCACAGGTGTCCAAACTTTTTCATTTCTTCTGCCACACATTGAAAGAGCAAGAGGTCTCTTGAGCCACAAATTAAATACACAAACACTAAGGGAAGGTGATTAGGCAAAAAAAAAAATAGTCTGTGCATACTTTTTGTGATGTCTAACCCAACAGGTAAGTAAAAAAAAAAAAGTCCTCTCTGTTCCTATCTTTTGATCATTTTCATTTTCTAATTAAATTGTTTATTTACTGTGGAGGATTTTTTTCTGTTTGATTGGTTTGTTTGGCTTGGTTTTTCTGAGAGAGGGTCTCAGTCTGTCATCAAGGTTGGAGTACAGTATCTTCATTATAGCTCACCTTAACCTTAAACTTCTGGTTTCAAGAAATCCTCCTGCCTCAGCCTCCTGTGTAGCTGTCACTATAGGCACTTGCTACAATGTCCAGCTATTGTTTTGTTTGTTTGCTTTTTTGTTTTGTAGAGACAAGGTCCCACTATCTTACCCAGGCTGGTCTCAAACTCTTGGCTCAACTGATTCTCCCACTTCGGCCTCCCAACGATCTGGGATTGTAGGCATGAGCCACTATACCCAATCAAAAGTTTTTAATATATTTTATATTCAATTCCTTTGTTGGACATGTGGTTGACAAATATTTTCCCCCAGTCTGCAGCTTGTTCTTTCAGCCTCTTCACATGGGTTGCACAGAGCAAAAAGTGTTGTTTTGTTTTCTTTCTTCGTTTTTTAAATTTTTATCAACGGCAATTTATAATTGTTTTCTTTACATAGATCTCTATTTCAGTATCCAATTTAAGAACTCTTTGACTCTACTATGTTTTCTACTAAAGGTTTTATTATTAATTTTTATGTTTACGTTCATAACACATTTTGAGCGAATTTGTAAGAAGTAAGACTTAGCTAATCTTTTTCATTTTGCCTAAGAACGTCCAAATCTTCTAACATCATTTGTTGAAAAGTCTGTTTTCCTTTGATTGAATTGCTTTTACACTTTTGTCAAAAATTAGACATATTTGTGTAGATCTATACATTAGTTCTCCATCGTTGCCATATGTAATTACCACACATTTGGCTTAAAACAGCACAAATTCACTATGTCACAGTTTTGTACATTACATATCTGAAAAAGATCTTATTAGGCTAAAAACAAGATGTTGGCAGGGCCGCAGTCCTTCTGAAGGCTCAGGGGAGAATTCATCGTCATTCCCTTGTCTTTTCTACCTTCTGAAAGCATCCTGTGTTCCTTGGTTTATGGCTACTTTCTCTATCTTTAAAGCCAGCAGGACAGCATCTTCAAATCTCTAACACTCATGCTGCCTTTTGAGAAGATTCTTGTAATTACATTGGGCCCGTCCCGATAAGAGGGCCATCCTTGAGTTCTGCCCATCACAAAGTACAGTTGACACTTTGGACAGAGAAACAAATCCCTTCAGAAAGAGCATGCTGAATAAAAGATTGAGCCTGTATTTGGGACATAACCCTAAGAAACATCAGCTTTTATGGGATAGAAAGGGAAGATAATTTACAGTATGTGGAGAGTGGTGGTAAAAAAATAATAATATAAAGTGTGAGTTTTATAGTGATAGACTAAGAAAGGAATAAATTCATGGGAAGGAGATAGTGTCAGTAGTGTAACATGCCCAGGAAGTATTTACCTAAGAAAGCAATTACTGACCTAAGAGAAGACTGTTTGAAATCTCAGCAAGATCAGTTACATAAAAAAGGTGTTACAAGGACAGAGCCAGACTAAAAATTGAATGGAAAATGATAGGGAAACACATATAGTACGGTCTGTTAAGGTATTATTTTATGATAATTAGCCTTTAAACTTTGAAATAATTGTTTTAATTTTTATTTTTTTAAATGAAGCAAAACACTCTCTTTTATTTAAACCTACAAAATGTAGCAAGTATATCTCTCCTCTATGAAAGTTATAAAAGACATATAGCACAACAGATTGCTGTCACCATTAATCAAGAGGTAACAGCTATGACAGAAAACAAAAGGTTGCAAAGATCCTAAAAGGTAATGCATTTAAGCCGTCTGCACAACAGCAAACGCACACACACACACACTCCTCTGTCATTTAGACCTTCTGTGTAAAAGTTGTGATTTCTATAAAAATGTAGACAATGATACTTTTGCTTGGTAGATGTGCTTATATGTGCATGCCAAACATTTAGACCGAGATGATGTCTACATTCAGATTGAGATTGAAAATAAGAAAAATAATAGTTTAGCCAGAAACTCATTTTTCTTTCTTGTATCCAGTTGCTGAAAGAACATAAAGATGAAGATTGGAATATGGGCAATATAGTATTCACCCTCACAAACAGACGTTACCTTGAAAAGTGCATTGCTTATGCAGAGAGCCATGATCAGGTAATGAATATATGTATAAATTCATTTTCCTCGTTCTTTCCCTGTTCTGCTGTATTCAATAAAATATCGAAATATACACATATCAAAATTAAGATTTTAATATAATCAATGTAGCTTGTTATATATGTATATATATTTTTATGTGCAAACTTCTCATAGTTGAAAAACATTTTGAAAATTATTTTGTAGAACTAGAGATTTCAGCTTCTAAATGGAGTATTACTTTTACTCTGCCAAACTGTAATTAATAGATAGTAAATTGCAGCTGCACATGTTCTCTTCTACATTCTCCTTAGCCACAGTGAAGAATATTGGTGCTGATCCAGGGTTATTCTAGCTTTCCTTTTAGTCTCCCTTCTAGAGTTTTTCTTTTAAGCCTTTGGCAAACTTTCATCATTTTTCCCCTCAATCTCTGAGATGTCTTGCTAATTGATCCTGCTGACCTGTTCCTCCCAGCTTGGTTGTCTTTTAAAACAGCCTGAGTATTTTCCAAAAAAGCAAAGCTCATCTTGTCAACCTAGAGCCACTGGAACTTTGTCATTTAGGCCCACTCATATCTTGGCCCGTGGCAAAGTTTACGGTTTCCTTTTCTGTCCAACTCCCCAACCCTTCTGTTTCTCAATATTTTGAAATTCCTACCCAATTCAAATAGGTCAGCCCTTTGCAGTTACACACCCGAATCTACCTGCCTACTTCATCTATGAGGCTCCTACTCACCTAGTCACGGAGCTCAGGTTCGCATTCTCTATGAAGCCTTCCCTGAGTCACAGAGGGAAAGACAGTTGCCTTCTTCTCCTGGTTCCCATCATGCTTTAGGGAGAAATTTGTTTTCATTCTCTTTGTATTGTATTTCTACCTTTATCGCTGTGCTGTTAGTAATCACTCAATAAGCATCAAGAAAGGTAGAAAAGAGCCACTTAATTTAAAATCATACTAATCCTCATAAACATCAGCATAAAAATTTACTTTTTATAGATAAAAATTACAAGAGCAGCTAGATCTGAGAATATATACTTCATCTGTGAACCTAAGAAAAATTATTTAAAGTATCTATACTACGAAAATTGCAACTAAAACGAGTTTCTTTCTGTAATTATATCAGAAATTGGTCATTTGGTAGAAGTAATGTGTTTTGTTTTTTTTTTTGAGGTGTCTCCTCTAATTTTTAATAAAGCATATGTACACTAGGGGTTGGCTAAGTTCTGTAGGCCAAATCCTACCTGCTACCCATTTTTGTAAATAAATATAGTTGGGACTGAGGGACGCAGCTGTACTCATTCACTTAGGTATTATTTTTGTGCCATAATGGCAAATTTGATTAATTGAGACAGAAAAAGTGCCCCACAATGCTTGAAACATTTTACTGTTTGGCCTTTTAACAACGGGGCTGAACCCTGAAGTAGACACCTGTTAAATTTCACATCTTACAAATTGGGGAAGTGCTTTCTTATCACCATAAATTAATAGTATCCTTGACCACAGACCAGATCAAAAAAATACCTATGGGAATATTAGACCCCACTGTTAACAATACTGTTAATAAGGAGTCACGGATGGAGAATGAGAAAAGGAACCTCTCACCAAATAAATTATTATGTGAAAATTAAAATACTGCATAAATTATATCTTTCCATTACAAACTTCTAGAAGTTATAGCTCAATTTCCCAGCACATGTTTATTTTGTGTGAATGCATGAAGGAATAAATGAGTGGAATAAAAAAATCGAGTATGAAAACTGATAGTTTTTTCCCATAACTTTCTACCCAGTTCGTAAAGAAACGTAGAGTTACCAAGAATTATTTCATACTTTAAAGACTGAGATAATTCTTCCTGGTATTGTCAGGTTGCAGAAGTGATGCGAGTTGCCTGGTTATTTCTAAAAGCAAATGTTCTTTGATTTTTAAGTCTGATAAAAAGTATAAATGTATCTAAGTACATACATTTATAAAATGAATAGTAAATAGAAGTACATACATCATAGTTAATATGTGGATGTTATTTTAAAATTTTTAGCTAATTCCTTAAATAATAATTAAGTTTGTAAAATTGGCTAAATTTTTCCAATATCTCAACCAGATTTTGTTAGATACATAATATATTTCATTTGTGAACCTAAATAAAAGTTACCAAAAATTTTATAGTAGAATCATAGATCATAGTTATACATAAGAATAATCAATTAAACAAAAATAGGGGAGATGAATTATTTAAGAACTAGTGCTATAGATGTTCTTATAACAGTATTTTAAAGATAAGTTATTTAAATTAAATATATTAGACATATGTTTGTAAGTAAAATTGGTTTTCTAAAATTAAAAATAATTATAATAGAGTAGTGAAATCATGAGTTAATTTCTATTGTACATTTTACCATGTGTCATTGTTTTGCTCCTGATGAACATTTTGCATTAGTTAGTTATTATTAGCAGTGAATAATTCAGATTGTTAGAAGCTTGTCTTTTGCTACCCAGGGCACTTCTGAGTTATCTGCCCCAATTATCAATTATTATCTTTTCAGATAAAACAATCTAAATTTAGGTTAAATGCCAAATACATTGACAAAGCAAATTTACATTTAAATGGAAGTTTCAACCTATTTTCTCTGCTGAGGGGGGAAGGAATTATTGTAATATATTCATATATATGTAACTCTCAGATATATGAGCTATTCATCTTGTATACAGCTTATATAAATTATTTTTCATAAACTCTTGTAGTTTTTGAAGCAAATGAAATCATGGTATACAAACTATTTTAAAAATCAATTTACTATTTTCAATACTATGATAATTATTTGCACCTGAAAATAGAAAACATCAGCTTACATCATGAGATTTTTTTTCTGTAGGCTCTTTAAAAACAAAAATGGTGCTGAAAACAAGTGTGTTGATTTCTAATGTGTTTTACCAGCTCATCTTCAACGTAGAAAGTAGCCGTCAGGAAAATACAAAGTTAATACTAATCTACACACCTCTTCTACATTATTTTCCATCCTGTATAATCAGGGGTTGTTCTCGTGTAAATCACAACTGCTTAGTACTTTACACTGCTCATTTATCTCAGTGACATTTCGTTCTGTAGGCCTTGGTTGGTGATAAGACGCTGGCATTTTGGTTGATGGATGCTGAAATGTATACAAACATGAGTGTTTTGGCTCCCTTTACTCCGGTTATTGATCGTGGAATACAGCTTCATAAAATGATTCGACTCATTACTCATGGGCTTGGTGGAGAAGGCTATCTCAATTTCATGGGTAAGTGTGAGTTGAACACATATCCAATCTGTGTTTAAAATGTTAAGTTACATATGATGTTAAGTCATGTGGAATATATTGACTTTGCCTTTCAGATTTTTAATATAAAATGACGACATTATATCTTTAATATGCTGCCATGTATGAAGTGCAAAATTAAATTAAACCACTGTAAGATTATTTGTTATATTAGTGTATGATACAAAAGTATAGTCTAAAAGCTGGAATTTTTATTGACTATTGTTGTGAATAAGCAGGCTTAAATATCTTGAAAACTCAGAATTATTATTTTCTGAATTTGATCATTTAGTTTATTTTATTATTATAGTATTTACATGATAAATATAAGACATAACTGGTAACTATCATATCATAAGATATTAAACTTTTATTATTAATGTTCTTTGAGATAATTCTATACTAATAATTCTATTATAAGTATGAAAACTCAGGCTTAGCGATATTGTGATGGGGAAAAATGACTTATTTTGGGAAATAAGAAAATATGAATACTCAAATGTCCTTGTTATCTGAGGGCTCTTGAATGATAAAATATAGAAATCAGTTATTCTATTGGTGAAAAATGAGCATTTGAAGGTTTGAATTTTAGGTGATTTCACCAGCTTTGAGGCTAAGAGGACAGAAAGACTTCGAAGTGCACACAGGAGGCTGATGTATTTTTCTATAATATAAGCATTAGAGCTTTGGCATACTTTATTTCTATTTGGAAGATTTTAAAGGAAATCTCAAGTTGGAACTTAAAAGCTTTTGCTAACTAGAGGTTAGAAAGTCAAGTCTAAGGAAGCACACACTAGACTTCACCAGCATGACCTTTGGGTATATTGCTTACTTCTCAGTGTTACTAAAATTTGTTAACATTTCTAACCTGCCAAGAAATGACCTTTCTGACAATTAAATTTTTTGTTACTTTTTAAACTTCTTGGTGAAAAGCTAAGTCACAAACACACACATTACCCTAGGCCCATCCAGGTTCAAGACATACTGTCTTTCACCTCCACACTGCCTTACTGGAAGGTCTTCAGGGGCAGTAACGTAGTTTTCATCCCCTATGATAAATAAAAATAAATAAACAAACATTAAAACATTTTTATAGTATTTTTTAGGTAAAAAGCATGTTTACATAAATTTGTCAGATACTATGATATGTATTCTATTTAATAACAATCCTTAAGATCAATGTAGGTTTTCTTGGAACATACCAGTTTAGCTAATTTATTTTGTTTGTTTCTGTCTTATATATTCCTAATATTCCTAATTTTGAGTTGCAAACAATTCTTTCATTGCAGTTAAAACTGAAATACTATGCACTTTAAAAAATTTTCTACGTTGTTTTAATTGGTTTTATAAATAGATGTGTACTCATATGAAAGAATCAGATATAGAAGGGGAATCAGGGAGTACCAAATTATGTTTATATTTTTATACCATTGATTGTAAGATATCTATAGTAATAAATGTCAATAAAAGTGATTAATGTTGGCATAGCATTTTATACTTTCTAAAATATTTTCATATAGATCATCTAACTTAATATGCAATTAAAGTTTTTAACATCGAATTTTAGTTTAAAAAAAAACACCTGGACCCAAAGTTAGGTGAGTACTCACCTAACTGGTATTTCCAAGGTATACCAGATGGAAGCCATAAGTCCCATTTGCTAATACCCCCTCTTGCAGCTTGGGGAGGTAAAGGGACATGCTTCAAGTTGTGTAAGTAGAAAACACCTGGTCACTTCCTTTGGTTTCTGATTTACAATTTGCAAAAATTAAAATAAAATTCTTCTTAGGTTAATGTCTAGATTAGCCACCAATATACAGCTTATAAATATCTTCTAGTGAAAAGATAGAGCATAATGGTTAATTACCACTAGTGGGTTGGAACCCAAGCTTGTCCCTTTTTCAGTGTGTGACTGGGGTAGGATGACTCTTCACTGTGTGCCTTTGATGCTCAGACCCATAAGATAGAGTAGTGCCTCACAAGATTGTTTGGAGGGTGAAATGACTTGATACTTACACAAACACAGAGTATTTCCAGACATGTAGTTTATAGGTTAAATTTACTGGTACTATTTTTAATATTGTCAGTTATTCCATTAAATATATGGCTCCTGAATGCTGATGTTCCTATTTCATCTGAATGTTTCTTTAGATTGTTATCTGATGGTACATTGTATAATGTAAACGCTTTTTATTAAATGTTTAATTCATTTATAATAATAAAGCATCAGGAAAGGTGATAATTCCTTGTTAAAATCAGTGACATTTTCCCAATTTATATTATGTGATGAATTAAGCCTTTCTTACAGTAAATCTCACCAATATTAAATATTACTTTTTTTACTTTTTCATTCACACTGATCTCTAATGAATGTTGCTTCTAAAACAACCTTGACTTTGATGTCTGAGAAGGTCTGAGGTTTCTAGGATAAGCCAATATTCTGTTGATCACTTAACTTTAATTATGTACCTATAGTGTATTTTTTATGTGCATGTATAATTGTGTTCTGCACATACCTATGTTTCTATACACATATAGAAATACACATGGATAAAATTTAATACGTTTTTCTGATGTGCTTGTGCAGGGAATTTCTACACACAGACATGCAGAGAGAAAGAGGGAGAGAGAGTGAGAGAAGGAAAATTGACTTAACCAAGTTCAATTTAAAAAGTAAATTTGAAAAAAAAAATAAAATAAAAAGTAAATTTGAGATTATATATATTTATTAAACTATACATGTAACATATCCATAACAATTCTAGAAATTATTTTAATACAATTTATAAAGTTACTTCATGCTTCAGACATTTATATGTATCTATTATGTTTGTGTACCGGTTATTACTAAGTGGTGGATATTCAGAGCTGAAAAGCAGTTCTTGCCCTCAAGGACTCAAAACCCAAAGGGGAATGCAGAGGAGTAACAAACAAGTATCTTTATACTAACACATGTGTTAGGTACTAGGATAGACATGAGTAGAGAATGTCATGTAAATATGTAAATATGATTTCCAGCTTAGGAAATTTTTGGTGGAATTTACAAGATGCTTGAGCCAGAACAAATTGGAAGATGAAGGCACCAGAAAGCCAGGCATGGAAATCAGTTAAAGGCTAAGTTAGCGTAGAACTGAACCAGTGGAATGATAGTTTAAGATTAAAGCTAATTGGGAATATTAAACTCCAAATAAATGAAAACACTGGGGACTCATGAAATCAATCTAGAGCTCACTCATTGGCAAGTTTAATGAAAAGATGATTTTCAGTCATTTTAAAATATTGTGAACTGTTCAGTAAAAAGATGTAGTGCTAATGATTTGAGCAGCTTTATGATTTGTTTTTTTTTCTCTTTATAATATACTAAAAGGATGTGGTTTAAAACAAAGCATGTGATGATTGATAACCTACATGAATATGTCTTTGCTACTTTTTAATCATCTTTACCTAAGTATATTTGATTGTTAAATAAAAATATAAAGGGAAAAACTTCAACTTTATGCATAGGATGACTGCAATGGAATAGGTGTTAATTGCATGTGGATAAACTAATAAAGGAATTGAAAAGAGAAAAACATGAAGATAGGGATATGTCTTGTCCATCTTTCTAGTGATTATCTGATTATTATGGAAAAGCTTTCCCTTTCTAATGCAGTTAGCAAAAGCAGAGAGATTTGAGTCACATGTCTTCTTCATGTGCCTCTTCAGGAATTACTATAAAGAGGTTTGGTTATGCAGGCAAAATTCCTACTGTCTAGTTATCATCTTACTAGGGAAATGAATCACCAAGACTGATACTGTGCTGTTAATCCCGTATAATATCAAAATGTCATTGTTAGAACTTTTTATTAAAGACTATTTAGAATTCTGAATAAAACAAAAGAAACCAAATATTTAATTAATTTTAAATGCAAACATGAAAAAACATTTAAAATATCAAGTAAAGCATAAACTAAAATATAAGCATTAGGCATATGTCTTGATGACTTAAAATATTGACAAAGTAGAATGTAAATTTAAGAATCAGCTACCTCAATAAAATGTGTAAAATTTAATCATAAATTCAAAAATGAAATAATATTGTTTAATAGTTTTTTAATGTGAATTTCAAAAATAAGTTATATAAAACTGTTGTCATCATTCAGCAGCTAGTGGTCTTTTGCCAAATGTGTGTATTCTGGTTTCTTAGAAGTGCTTTGTAACTCTGTGCTAGACTGGAATAATAGTAAGCAGAGAGTTAGGCTGAACATCTATCTCCAAACATCTCCTTCATTTTTAAATGAAAAAGTCCCTTATCTAATAAGTTTAAGAAATTAAAGCAAAAATTTTTGCATTTTATTGTAGGAATTGCATTTTTTTTAATCAATAGCTTTTGCCAGTTTTGTTTCAAGGGAAGTTGCCTTGTTTTTTTCCCTATGGTTTAACTTCTTTCTTACATTCATCATATACGTGTACAGTAGAGATTCAAATGTAGAGTAAAACAAATCACTTTCAATTTAGTCATGTTAATATTTCACTTGTTCAAAAAAAAAAAAATGGTTGACCTAAAGTAAGAATTCTTCTTTAAACAGAAGATTTTTCTCAACTGTCATTTTCCTCTTTTTCTTGGGGATTAATAGTGTTATAAAAGAGTGCTTTTTAATTTGACTACTTCTCCATTCAATTTGAAATTTCAATGGTTTATATAACTCTCTGGGTGTATCTGAAAACATAAATGATTCAAATTTCTCATTGAAAAAATGTTCAACTAGTGATATTCAATCAGCGAAACTAGCAACATTTCCCTGCTATAAAGTAGCACTCTGGAACCTGAAAACTTGTGTCAATATAAAACACATATTCTTCATGACTTCAGTTCCTGATTTATAAGTTGAAATCTGGAATCAACCGAACTCATTGATTTATTTCTTTATTCATTCAAATTAACTCATTGTTTCCATGTCTAAGGTTTTCCTTCTCAGTGGAGAAGTGAAAAAAGAGGAAATAAATAAGCAAGTGTACAAGGAGTCATGTGTACAGACAGCACTAAGGGAAAAGATGTACGAAGTCAGACTCGAAAATTCTCTTTTCCCGTCCTCCCACTTTGAATCCACATTTTTTCCCTTTGTTTTTTTTCTTTTGTTTGTTTCAGAGCAATATTGTGCTTCTTTAGTTAAAGAAGACTACAAGTATGATTCCTACCATAAAAAGCAATTGTGTTGTTCATCTTTCATGTAGAGTATGGTAAAAGATCAAAATAGTTGTATATTTTCATTTTTCACATGTACATTCACATCTACACACAGACTTTTCTTTGGTTATTGTAGACTCTTTAGAAACCTACACCTTCTTTTATTCTAACAGAATTCAGAGAATTAAAAACCAGTGTTGTTCCAGTTCACACTTCAAACTTTTAAAGACATATTGTTTAGACATAACTATTGAACTTATAATGCCATTGACGTTCCTTTGCCAAGGCTTATAACATCCTTTGTGATCTAGCTCCTGCTTACCTTTTCAACCAAACATGTCTGCCCCATATTTCTTAAGTACTGAGTTATAATTACACCAAGCTTATTGACCTTCCATTATACACAGGAAGTAAAAAGTAGACCGGGGTTACATCATAAAGATGGTATACATACACGTTTTGAAAGCACATCTAACAACTTTATGCAACTTTTTTACTTTGAATGAGCCCCACATAGTCTTTTTCATCTTCTCCCTTTTTAGATTTGGAAATATCATGCCTGGTTGGAGATTCATGTCTTGCTCATAATTATGGGAGGAACAAGTGTGATTTTAGTACAAAAATCATAGCCTGAGAGTTAATAGACCAGTTATGAGTTCTGATTGCACTGGCAATCAGGATACTTTGAACAAGCTGAATAAATTCTCCATACCATACATTTCTTTAAAATAAGAGTCTGTTACGTAATTTTTTTTAAGATTTCTTTCTAATTTAACACCTTATTTCCTAACTTAATCAGAATTTGGCACTATAAGGAAAATACCTAGTCAGTGATATATTTAAGTCTGAAAATTAATATTGGTTTGGGGCTTATAAAATTTAGAAAGCAAAGAAAATGGCAATTATTTTCTTTATAATAATTGAGTTTTAGAATAATTTTTTCAGTTAAGTATTTATTAATGCAGTATTTGAATGCTCTTTTATAGCTGTGACCATAGCTACTAGTTTTTTTCCATTAACACTTTTCCGCCAAATTTTAACTGGGCACATAGACATCCCCCAGGTTCTCTTGAAGCCTGATGAAGCTATGGCCAGTGGATGTATTAATGGCAGTAATGTGTATGTAATTCACAGTCATGATCTTCAGTGTCAGGGCCATGAGCCGCTCTGCTTTGTTGTACTGTCACCTCTTGCCTCCTGGCTGAAATTCCATGTCATGGGGATGGCAGAACAAGTTAAAGAGATATTAGGTGGCCTTTACATATTGCTGTCTATTGCTATTATAATGGAAATATTTTCAAAATACAATATTCCCAATTTGCATGCCTTGTCACTCTTTCTATCTTAGTTTTCAAACCAAAGTAAAATTTAATTCCCAATGTCTTCTATTTAGCTTTTAAAAATATTTTCCCATTTTTTACTTTTACTAGTACTAATGTCAGTAATAATTATGCAGAAAACATCAAAATATTTTATTTCAAATAGTTTGGAAATTTTGGAAACTACTATAATTAAAAATATTATATAAAACTGATAGGTTGCTGGTGAATGGAGGTAATTCTGTTAAATATATCTATTTTCTAATATCATTCACATGCAATTACTTTGGCATGTCTTTTACACATACAACTTTTGATTCAATATGCACAAAAAAGTATGTAAATAAAACATCTGTACCCCCTAACATTCTGAAATGTAAAAAGAATCTTTATTGGGTACTTTAAAATGTGCATATATATTTGGGGGGGAAACAGCTAGAATATTTACAGCATTTAAATATTTTGTAGTTCCGTCTAGATAGCTTTCATTCTTTCATATGTATGTGGTCTCTTTCCATTAATGTATTATACCTATATGTACACATATATATCTTCATATATGTGTTTTTATGTGTATATCTTTATATACCCATATAAAAACATACACAACACACATTCATCTGCCTACCTACCCCATATTCACACACAATATCTTTAAAGTCCTTTGTCCCCCTCAAACCAACAATTTATGAACAGTCCCAAAACCATTTGGGAACTTTTGGGATATTTGATTTCATTCACTCATTCATTAATTCAGATAGTTATTAAATATACGTTCTCTGCCAGGAATTTTGTCAGATACTGTACGTAATTCTTGAGATGCAAGAGTGGACAAAATAGGTGTAGTCTCTGTCCTTAGTTCTGTCAGGGGCATCAAACTTAAAATGATAAATATGTAAAAAGAAAAACATAGCTGCCGACAGTAAGTGACACACACCAAAAACATTAAAATGTGGACTAGTAGGATGATTGCAAGCTATAGCTGTAAAGATTGAGTCATGCTGGGCGGCTCCTGTGGCTCAGCGAGTAGGGCGCCGGCCCCATATACCGAAGGTGGCGGGTTCAAGCCCGGCCTCGGCGAACTGCAAAAACAAAAAAATAGCTGGGCGCTGTGCCGGGCGCCTGTAGTCCCAGGTACTAGGGAGGCTGAGGCAAGAGAATCGCTTAAGCCCAAGAGCTGGAGGTTGCTGTGAGCAGTGTGACGCCACGGCACTCTAACTAGGGCGATAAAGTGAGACTCTGTCTCTACAAAAAAAAAAAAAGATTGAGTCATGCTGTGCAAAGAGTGCGGAAAACCTCTTTCGTGCTTACATGGATGGAGCTGGAAAATATTCTTCTTAGCAAAGTATCTCGAGAATAGGAGAAAAAGTATCCAATGTACTCAGTCCTACTATGAAACTAATTTACAGCTTTCATATGAAGGCTATAACCCAATTATAGCACAAAAATATGGGGAAAGGGGCAAGGGGGAGGGTAAGGGAGGGGGGAGGATAGGTGAAGGGAGGGAAATTGGTGGGGCCACACCTATGGTGCATCTTAGAAGGGTACAGGTGAAACTTACTAAATGCAGAATACAAATGTCTGAACACAATAACTAAGAAAATGCCATGAAGGCTATGTTATCCAGTTCAATGAAAATATTTCAAATTGTATATAAAACCAGCACATTGTACCCCATGATTGCATTAATGTGCACAGCTATGATTTAATAAAAAAAGAAAAAAGAAAGAAATTTATGATATGCCCATAATATGAAATGTTATTAGCAATAAAGGAATTATTGATAAACGCAACATGTATGAATATCAAATTAACTATATAAAGTAAAAATAAGGAAGGCAAAAAGAAAAAAAAAGTGCAGAAAATAATTCTCTAAGGAGAGGTAACAGAATGTTCAGAGGATTTGGGGTGGGAAAAAGCTTGGGGCATTCAAGGAAATGAAAGGAAACTGGTAACTTGGTAGACCATAAATAGGGCAGAGATATTTCATTGGAAAGGCAGGCAGGACTTAGTCCATAGAGCCTTATTTGACGTCTGTGGTAAAGAGGTGGACATGGCGTTACAAGCTGAGATGGATTTTAGAAAGAGTTCAATCTGTTTGAAGAAGATAACTTTTATTTTAATGTTCTTTAAAGATTTCGTGGGCCAAGAGTGAATGCAGGGATACTACACAGGAGGTTGTTGAAGTAGTCAAGAAGTGACAATAAGAGGATGGAAATGGAAGGAGGCAAAAAAGTCAAAATGTAACTTTGGAGATAGAATTAATTGATGAGTCTTGGGATAATAGTTTGGACATGAAACAGACATCAAAGAATGACTTAACATTTTTGGCTTAAGCAAACTAGTATATGGTAATACCTACTGAGGTGTCTAGTTTTAGATTAACTTCTTTTAAATACTGAAATGAAGCGATGAAAAGTTGAAACTCAGAGAGGATATCAGGGCTGGAGAAATAAAATCTGAGCGCCTTTAACATATGATTGCTGTTAGAGCTGTGATACTAATGAAGTCAGCTCCTAGAATGAAGAACCATGGCCCTGGAAGAAAAGAAGGCCCAGGGCAGGGCCCCAAGGAACACTGAGGTCTAAACAAAGAGAAGCCAGCAAAGGAGACTGTGAGGGAATGATGGAAAAAAGAAGGCAGCTCTCAAGAACATAGCATCACAAATAGTATCTCAAAGAGGAAGAAATGGCCAGCCATGTAGAATGATGCCAACCAGTTGAATAAAATGAGAACAAATAAGCTGCCAGTGGTGAATCACATGAGAATGATTTTGAGGGTTTGATGAGCATGGAAACCACACTGGGGTGGGTTTGACAGCAATATGAAAGTCAGGTAACGCTGTTGGAAACAGCTCTTTTGAGATATTTGTGTAATAAAAACATCAGACAAATAAGGTGGCGATTGAAGTGGGATGAGGATCAAGGACGGTTTGTTTGCCTATGAAATATGAGAAATGCTTGTGTAGAGATAGGGCTTCTTCACGGGGTGGTTCCATGATGAGAGCAAGATCACTCTAGAAGAGAAAGGGGGTGCCTGATGGAGAACTGTAGTTCCAGAGCGGAAGCAAAAAGGTTAATATTTATACGAAGACACTCCTTTTCTCCTGGAAAAAAAAAGAAGAAAAGGTGTTGGTTGTAAGTAGGGTTTGGGGAAGGTGAAAGTTCATGTTTGACAGCTTTGACAATTTTTATATTCTAAATGAGGTCGTCATTTGAGAGTGGATACAGATGTTTGGATAAGAGTAGCAGGCATGAAGGAGACGTCTCCAGGAGTACTAGCGCATGCTTACTGGGTATTTGTAATCAAAGCAATGAAGTGCATTGGCCTCTTAGTTATGTGTCTTTTTTCTTACAAGGTCAGGGCCTGATCAAAGTTTAGAATTTTGTCAGACATCTATCAAGAAGAAGGAAGGACTTTGAAAGTACTAGCAAATAGGTAAGGTAAGAGAGAACCAATAAACCACTGGTTCTCGAAATTGTGTACACTTTAGAATCACCTGGGGAGTGTCAAATGCTACTCATGGCTAGTTTTTACCACCCCCAAAATTATTATTTAATTGGTCTTGGCTCTGCCCTGGACATAGAAAAAAGAATTTTAAAAATATTCCCAGGTAATTCTTAAAGCTGGAATAAAGAGAGAATTCTAAGAAGATGTAAAAGATATAGGAAAGTTCTCTTCTTATAAAACCGAAATCGTAGAGTGCATAGCAGAATTTAGGAGGAAGAGGAGGGAGGAGAAGGGACATTCAGACATATGATGGTTTGTGGGGAGTTCAACTATCAAGGAATGGCGGGGAGGCTGGACTTGTACTTCCCATAACAAACGAGGCAAACTTGAGTGGGTCTGTTGCTGGGTGTTACAGAGGAGGTTTCCCAAATATATTTATATCAATACATTAAATTTAAATCAGGAACCTTTTCTATTTTTCCTATATTGTTTACATATATGTAGGTTTGTATATAAATATGTACCGAAATGTATATAAATGGATTTATATACAAACTAAAATCATGACAATAGAGAACAAACTGCTTTTTTGTCTATAATGTGGGTCATTTGACAGGTGTACATGTGTTTTACTGCTTTCCTCTTTAGGAATCTCATTTTCATGATGTTATGATCATTTCTGTAATGAGTGATACCTGTGGAGAGAGAAGCATAATTATAAACTGACAATTTTCTCTCTCAGCAGTATTATGAAATTTGTATTATTAAATTTAAAAGATTTTTCTCAATATGATTGTATTGTACTTTGACATTTGAAAATTCTGTGGGACATTCTTTAATGAATACGTTACATTCTTCCCAAAGCCATGCGGCAAGTTGAATGGATTTTGTCCTAAGTGTCAGCCTGCATTTATTGACAGCTAGGTTAGAACTTCAGTATAAAATGTGTGATATTACTTCAAATCTTCCATCTGTGGTTGTTTAGTGTCAAACTTGTAAATTCTTCTTTTTTCCCCCGATAGATAGGAATACAATAAAAATTTAAATGTCTTCCTGCTAAGTGCTGAAATTGAAACAGTTGTAAGAAGACAAAACACACTCTCCTGAACAGTAGGAGTGCTAATTTTTGGCATTTTCTCTTAGCTTGTTGAGGCAAGTTTATTGAATGTAACATGACTCATAGAAGTCTATAAAACTGAGCTGTGAAAAACTGCAAAATTCTCCAGATGAGCAGTTGTAAATGGCTGGAAGCTCTGTTAAAATGCTCAGAGACACAAGTAGCATGTATTCTGAATGGCAGAGACTTAAAAAGTAATGAGCCTGATTTGATTCATGGCACACTGATAACCAATTTTAACTGGCATTTAATGAGAACATAGCATGACATTGTGCTCAGAGTTAAGGAGGTGTTGTTGCAATTACCTAAGGAGCTTTAACATTTTGAAACCCAAGAGCCCCACCCCAGCCATTCAAACCAGAATCACTGAATGTGACGCTCTGGCAGGAGTAGTTCTGGAAAATCACATTGAACGATTTTAATTTGTGGAGATACAACATAAAGATCAACTGATAGACGGAAATGTGATAGACAGAAATGCAAAAATGAAGGTCAGGCCAGAGACAGCCCTGGACTGTGCCAAAATCACTGGGAGTCAAGAATAGAATCTCTTTCCTCCGCCTTCCCATATAATTTAAATGCCCAGTACCAGAGATGCTCCTCAAGCCTGGTTAGCTTTCACCAATGAGATTTTATCACCAGCAATGGCTGGTGATCATAGCTTTTGAGAAGAGTCACTTTGGAGAAACTTTATCTTAATCTATTAGAAAACATTTGTTTATATAATTCACCTACATTTTTTCTATTCACCCACGATGACCAACTTGGATACAACAAATCCTTCACGAACATAAAAAGTTATTATACCAATAATGTGGAGAAGAAAAAAGAAACAACTGATCCTAACTATCCCTAATTCCTTCATCCTTGGTCTCAGGGTAGAATACTCTGGAAATACCACTGCATTTCTTCCTTTGGGGTACCTGTGATGGTTAAAGGATGTGGTGTTGATTCCCCCTGAACTATTCAGTTAGACTGTACTCCTGCTGAGGACCTCAAGTGAAAG
Source organism: Arctocebus calabarensis (assembly GCA_963573935.1). Taxonomy (NCBI): domain Eukaryota; kingdom Metazoa; phylum Chordata; class Mammalia; order Primates; family Lorisidae; genus Arctocebus; species Arctocebus calabarensis. Next base: position 3,319 of record CAUYON010174285.1, on the reverse strand, counting down.
AGCAATAGGATTAGACCCATTGCGTATCCAGGCCTGACCAGGGCACAGGTATATTTAGGAGACCTTTCTGTCTTTCTGAGCAATGTCTACTTCTGTGGTCCATGCTTCTAAGCCCTTTGCCTTGGAAACAAAAATCCTCTCTCTTAGGTTTATTTCTCGAAAAGCCAACTGAGAGAATAGAGATACTATTATTATTATTGGCACAATAGCTTATTTTTAGTAAAGATATTTCTTGGGAAAAAATTTTATATAAGACATGCATATCAGTGCAATATTATTCCTCATTTGTTGTGGATTTTAAACTAAAACCTACTATCCAGACCATTTATCTCTCAGCCAGAGAAGGGCTTGCTTTCTTCCATCATTTAGAAGAAAAATTTTTGTGTAAAGGAAAGTTCCATGGACGTGCTTTGCTTTCCTCTCCATCTTTTCACAGTGAGATCATCACAAATAAGAATTTCAAATTGCAAGTTTCATAAATTTCCTAATCCAACAAAACAACAAAATAGTCACAGAACTTAGAATAAACCTCAGTGGAAAAGCACAGTTCCTGCTAAAATTAGCATCTGTGATATTTCCCCATACATGTATGTACATAGTTATATGTATACATGTGTGTATACACTGTATATATACTGCATATGTAACATATAGGATTAGCTTAGTCCTTTTGTGGTGCTGCTATACGGAAATATCACAGACTGGGTGATTCATTAACATAAACAATAGAAATGTATTTCTTATGGTTCTAGAGGCTGAGAAGTCCAAGGTCAAGGTGCTAGCAGGGTTGCTGTCTGGTGATGGCTACTTCAGACTTCTAAGATGGTGCCTTGTTCCTGCATCTTTGACAGGGTACAGGTGTTGTGTCCTATGAAGGCAGAAGGGACAGAAATACAAGAGGGTGTTCAGTTAAGCCTTAAACCTTTTTATTAAGGTACCATACATGAGGGTAGAGTGCTCCTGTTTTAATCACTCACCAAAGGCCACACCTCTTAGTATTGTTGTGTTTCAATATGAATTTTGGAGAGAGCACCATCATTTAAACCATAGTGTGTGTGTGTATAAAATCATATTTGCCCGATTGTGTTGACTATCCATACAGCCCCCAGCTTAGAAGGAGACCTGTCATATATAAATCTCTCCAGAAGACTTAACCCTTAGCCTTTAGCTCAAGAAGCCCACTGTCCAAAGAGGAGACAAAGCAAGACTGATGTAGGTGTGCTAGGTAATGAATGTTACCATCAAGATCTGTGCAATACAGCATGAATATCCAAAGGAAGAACGTAACACTGATACTTAGTCAAGGAAATGATGGGCTATCACGAGTAAGATACAAGTAAGTAAGTTAGTTGAGTTAAGAGGGGTTAAGATTAAAGTATCCCTTTCCTCCCGATTTTCTGCATGTAACCTCACTGCAATGGTGACTACGCAAAGTGAAGAAGGTGAACGTAAGGAGGGATACATTAATTTAAAATGTGAATGATGAATGATAAGGCTGAACGTAGAGGCAGAGACCAAGTCATAAAGAGCTGTTGAGGAGGTTTGTGGGAGATTGACATAGTCAGACCATAGTTTAGACATGTTCTTGATTGAAAATGTGAAACAGAGATTTGAAGGGGCAGTCACCTCAAACTAAATATAGTGCTGCAAGGTCTTTTGCCACTGACATTCTTTTAAATTGCCCTAAAATTGTAGATCTAAATTCTTTCTACACTGTTCACATCAGTCAATGAATGGTATATACACCCTCTCTAGTTGAGTTCAAAATCATCTACTTCATTTCTTTTAAATAGGATTTTTCTGAAAATTATGAAGGAAATGAAATTTCTGTTGTCCAGAGCCACACTAATGCTAAGATCCCCCTGATTATTAACTCAAATGGAAGAGACATTTAATTGTTAACTCTACCAAACTTGTGCTGGCCAAGGTTGAAATGTCATTGTATCGCTTTGTATAAATTATTTTAACTGCATATTGTATTCTAAATAATCAAATACTTGAATTCTGCTTTGGTCTGTGTGGATAAGAGTTGTGTTTCTTTGTAAGTACAAGCTCTGTATTTTACTTCATAACACCAAACTGACACCGATACTTGATTTAAGCAGTTTTAAAAATATAATGTGATATACATACAACTTACATCGTACAGCGACTTGTCATTTGGAGAAAGAGTCTAATTTGGAATCCGTAAAGTGGATAATTATAGATGTAATTGAAAAAATTTTATTTTTAGGAATTTTGTGCTATAGCAAGGAATTATCACCCTTATTTATCTTTCATAAGAACATTTTCATATAATTACATTAATGTAAGTTGTACCCACAGAACTATAAATTACAGATGTAAAAGAATGATGCTACAACTTTTAAAAGCATAAACGGTATTACATGCTTCCAATGTAATCCTTATCTGCCCTTTAAAAATACATTTAGGAAATCTGTCTACAATTAACTGAAAAGATGATTCTGTTAACCCTAGAAATGTAAGTTCCTGTTATACAGGAATATTATAGCTTGAGAGAAACGACCCAGAAACATCTTTTCAACTTCATTTGTACATTATTATCTTATGAATTAATTTTAACATAGCCAAATGTGGTAGGTGTTAGAGCTTCATCAGCACACACAAAACCACCGTCATCCAGAGGGACCCTTCTGAGATGAGCCTAGATGACCATGTTGAGATGAAAAGATGAGATGGCCCTACCCTAGATAGTCCACGTGGTTTCAGTATTTTAATCATTTATGCATCATGTTTTTATTTTACATGGATCAGGAATAAATTTTCATGGCATATTTAATAACAAATTGATAAAGGTAGGAAAATCAATTTATTATGAAATTGTTATGCTGAGTTTTTTTTTTAATAATTTTATTGAATCATAATTATGTACATTGGTGCAATCACAGGGCACGATGCATATACATTCAGAAATATTCTGATCATACTGTTACAGATATCCTTCATGGCATTTCCTTGATCACTATATAAAGACATTAATACTCTACCTTTAATAAGTTTCGCCAGATGCACCCTGCTAAGATGCACCGTAGGTGTGTTCCCACTAATTGCCCTCCCTCTACCCATCCACCCCCCCCCCCCCCCCCCCCCGTGCCCCCAACCCGGATTGCCGGGCTCAAAAAAACTTGGGTTTAATTTTATTTTTTTTTTGTTTTTTTTTTTGTTATTTATTACAACTGAAAACCGGTTTTTGGGTACTGGGGGGGGGGGGTGGGGGGGAGGATGGGTAGAGGGAGGGCAATTAGTGGGAACACACCTACGGTGCATCTTAGCAGGGTACTGGCGAAACTTATTAAAG
>CAUYON010174280.1:0-29190 GCA_963573935.1 Arctocebus calabarensis | reverse complement strand
GGAAATAATAATAATCTTTGCCTAGTGGCAATATCATAGCCAATAAAGCTTATTCAAAGTGCAGTTATTGCTAATGGAAAACTTTTCCCCATTCTCATCACTGTGTCCTGAAAGAGAGTTGGCATTGGCAATTTTGATAATCTCTGCAGAGACTAAACACACACAAGATAAAATTAAAGTCTCACAAAATTTTATATGTTCAAACATTTTAAAAATTAATTTTGCCAAATGAAAATGTGTAAGAAAATATAAATTACACAATAGAATCACAACTGGAATTCTGTGAAATCCAGTTAAAATAGTATTTGTAACACAATTTTGATATTTTCCATACTGTAAAATATTGTGCTGAATAAAGACATAAGGGGATAATTAACAAAATGGAAGAATTGAATTATTTCTACTCATAAATGATGTGTCTAACCCACATAGAAAATTCTATATATTTATATTGGCAAAGTCATAGATATTATCAGAAATTTCAGCATTGTGGATGAATAAAACTTAAGCAAAAATGAGAAGTATTGTTTGAACACCAGTTTCAATTATTTGTAAGATATGTTTTTTTAAGAGACATTGAATTTACAATAAGGCAAACTGTTTAGTAATGTAAAAAAACTCAATAAAAACAATTAGAAATCTTCAAGAAGAAAATTTAAAAATTTTATTTAAGAATGCAAGTAAATGGAAATATATTTACAGATCTGAGGCAATTTCCATTAGAATCTTAATAGAAGTTTTGTGAAAATAGACAATTTTTAAAACAAACTTTGGGGCAAAGAAGGAAGAGAGAACAAGAAGAAAGTAACTTATCCCACCAGGTGGTTTTGAAAGTCAAGATGAGTAAGTGGAAAACACAATTTCTAGAATCTTCTTATCTACTTAGTTTGAGAATATGGCTGGGAAAAGGAGAAACCGGTCTCAGGCTGGAAGAGGAGGTTGACCATCAGGCTCTGGAGGTCCTTTCAGAGTACCAGACATGTGAAACAGAGAGGACGTGCCCTTTACACCCCTTTTTTCCTGTTGGACCTCCTTAGTTTCTCTAGTCTAGAGGCTGGACTCTGGGGAAGCTCCTTTTTAAAGTCCCCTGTGTCACTCGGATAGAGAATGCAAGAGACACACGTGAGTTCTGGCAGGTCTAATCTCAGGTTCTCTGCTGGTGAAGGCTCTTCCTTTACACAGTCATATCACGTTTGTTTGTTTGTCATCATTGAATCTCATTAGATTGTAAGTGACTGAGAACCAACCTCAAATGCCTGTCCCTGTGTAAGATTTTTGGTCCTGTAACAAAAATCCTAGGTAAGTCAAGTCAACAAATTGTACTACTATAGGTTTAGAAAGGTGGGAGTATTTCTGAAGGAACTGATGGTTTTTAATATATGGTATTTAGCATCCATTGCCCTAACACTGTGGATGTGTTAACATCCTTAACACTGTGTGGCATCTCAAGGTCATCGGCTCTGACTCAGAATGGAGATAACCAGTCTATCTAGAATCTATAACATAGATCTCTTAAGCGCAAGTTTTAGCCTATTCATTTGAGCTGAAAGGCGGGTTTCACATAGAAAAGGTAGAATTATGAGATTAATGCTATAAAAAAGCTGATCTTACACCTTGGAGATGTGTGACGTAGAGAGGAAACAAAAGATGGGAAACTGTCAGTGACCACCAGCGCTGAGTCCGTTATTTCCAACCACCAGGTCCAAGTCCCCCTTTACCTTATTCCTTTAAATTACCCTTTCTTGTTAGGAGATTGAGTTTGGTATCTCACACTCTAAACACTCCTTTATCTGCACATTTAGATGAAATTTTAGAATACCTATAGAGATTTTGTCTATATTTCTTAAATTTCAAGAAAATAGGAGAGTAATCCAGTGACCCATTAGTCTCTTGTTTTAAAAGCAGTATTTGGCATCTATTTAATATTCAATCAATGGGGATTATAAAAAAATAAATTGGGAGTCAGTGCAAGACGGATTCTTTTTTTATTTTTTGCAGTTTTTTGGCCAAGGCCAGGTTTGAACCTGCCACCTCTGGTATATGGAGCCGGTGCCCTACTACTTGAGCCACAGGCACCACCTGAGATGGATTCTTTTTTACAGATGGAGATTGTATGATGAATTTTGTGGTGTATAGTGAGTTGAATTTTGCACAGAGATTTTATACAGTAATGCAAATATTGAGATTATAGTACTATTCAGGCACTTAGTCAAGCCAATATTTGTCTTTCAAAAGGTGTTTTCAAAAATACTGAATTATTTGCTTTTTTAATAAACTATGATTATCAGCTTCAAAAAAATTATGACTGACTCCTTTCACTTTCTGTGGTCTTATCCCAAATGGAACGTAGGGGAAAATGGTCTTTGCCCTCCTCCTCTCTGCTGAGTTTTCCTCCCTTCCCTGGTGACGTCTCCTTGTTCCTCAGGTCCATAGTGATTTTATTACCCTTTCCTTCTGTGCTTTACCTGTGAACCTCTGCTCTCATACAAAGACCCAAATTGAATTTATACTACATTCCAAAAGACTTATTTCAGCATTTGGTGTTATCCTTCTTGGGGAGATTTGTGTTTTATAAGGGTCTACTTGATCACTGAATAAAGCCCTAATAATAGCATAACTGATATGATGGATGAAGCGTTATTTGGAAGCAATGATAGTTTTCCTAGTGCCACAGAGCAGGCTGCAGAGTTCATGAGGTGAGATGCCATGGTACATGCACAAATCGCTGCCTAGAAAAAGACAAGGGGGAGGGGGAGAAGTAAAGGTCAAAGAACACACTGATTATGACATAAGCACATGTCCTCAGAGAGTTGTACCACAATGGGAAACGTGTGTTTTCTTCAATGTCAGAACGTTTCCCTTCTACATAAATATTGAGAATTGTATACCATGAGTCCAAATGCAAAATTTACATTACAGTTGTCAATTTAAAATCAATCATCTCTCCGTTCTACAGTATAGCTCCTTTTAAAGAATGAAGGGTTGTTTTTCAATGTCTTAAAATAGTGTTTGAATAAAATTTCCTCAAAGGATTGCTATTTAAAACCTGAATTTCCTTTGCAGAAGGTCAGTACATTCTCATGATGTTAGAGAAAGTCTAACAAATCTAACCCTTTCTTGTTTTTACATGATTTGCAGAGCTCTGCAGAAATTGCACATCTGGCTCTTTGCCTGTGCACCTGATGTTATCTCAGGAGAAATTATATAAATTAAAGTCAGACACAGAAAGGGTCTTTTTGAATTCAAAATAACAGAATATATATTCAAGTTCACAAAAAAGTCAGAAAATGTAAGGGATCCTAGTGGTATTAAGCTAGGAAACTAACAAAATGATGACAGTATAAAATAAATGGTGTAAAAAGAACAATAACACATAATATAAATTAGAATGGAAAAAATATTGTGTGGACCCAGGAGAATATTTAAAAATTATTTCAAAATTACCACAATGGCCTCCAGTTCCATCCATGTCATTGCAAATGACAGGATTTCATTTTTCCCTGACCGAATAGTATTTCATCATATATACTGTATATATATTTTTATTCACTACTTATCTACTGATTGGCACTTATGTTACTTTTATAGCTTGGCTATTGAGTACAGTGGTACAATAAATATAGGGGTGTAAATATCTCTTTCAGTACGCCAGTTTCCTTTCTTTTGGATAAATACCTAATCAGAGGTGGAATTACTGCATCACATGGTAGTTGTAGTTGAAAACTTTGAGGAACCTATATCATATTTTCCACAGTGGCCATACTCATTTACATTCCCATCAACAGTGTACATGGGTCCCCCCTTTTTCTACATCCTCAGCAGTATGTGTTATTTTCTGTTGTTTGGTGTTTTTTTTTTTTTTATAGTACCAGTTCTAATCAGGTGAGATGATATTTCCTTGTAATTTTGATTTATATTCTCCTGATGTTTAATGATGTTGGGTTTTTCTTTATATACTTGCTGGCCACATATATGTCTTCTTTTGGGTAATGTCCATTCAGATGTTTGGACCAGGGCCAGTTCATTCTACTTAGGCAACCTATTGGTCCCTTGCTCCCATGAGGTCACTATATTGATACCAAACTTAGTGAGGGACCCCGATGGGGATAGTGCACTATAGCCCAGAGTTACTGAACTCAAGTGATCCTCCCACATTAGCCTCCTGAGTAGCAATGATTACAGGTGTGTGTCACTGCCTCTGGGCTTATGCTCATTTTTAATCAGATTATTATTATTATTATTTGTATTATGTTGTTTATGTTTCTTATTCTGATTATTAATCCCTTATGAGTTGAATTTTTTTTATTAAATCATAAACACACAAATCATGCATACATTAATGCATTTATGGGGTACAATGTGCTGATTTCACATAGAATTAGGAAACCGTACATCACACTGGTTAATATATACCTCATCTCGTTTACTTAATTATGTGTTAAGACATTTATACTCTATGCTAAATATTTATTCCCACTCTATGTCTTTTCACATTGTTGATTTCTTTGCTGTGGGAAAGGTTTTCCACTTGATGTGGTCTCATTCCTCCATTTTTGTATTATTTGCCTGTGCTTTTAAGGTTTCTTTAAAAAAATTCTTTTTCCACAAGAATTTTATGAACTATTTGCTCAATTTTTGGTAGTTTCAAAGATTTAGATTTTAGATTCTAATTTTACATAAGAAATTTATATTTTTTTATGTACTGAGAGATAGGCAGCATTCTGGTTTCATTCTTCTGCATATGGATATCCAACTTTCTTAACATCGTTTAATGAAGAGACTTTTTCCCCTTGGATGTTCTTGTCATCTTTGTAAAAATGAATTAGCTGTAAATGTGCGGATTTATTTCTGGGTTCTCTATTCAGTTCCATTGGTTCATTCCTCTGTTTTTATGTCTGTACCATACTATTTTTGTTACTATAGCTTTTTAGAATAATTTGAAGTCAGATAATGTGATACCTCTATTTTGTTGTGTAATTGTTTTTTGGTTTGTTTTTTTTTTGCTCAGGGTGGCTTTGACTACAGAGGATCTTTTGTTGTTTCATATCAGTTTTAGATTTTTTTTTATTCTGTGCAGAATGTCCTTAGTATTTTAATAAGGATTGTTTAAATTTGTAGACCACTTTAGGTAGCATGGACATTTAAAAAAATACTGATTCTTCCAATCCATGAAAGTTAAATATCTTTCTGTTTTTGTGTATTCCCTTCCATTTCTTTCATCAATTTTTTATAATTTTCATTTTAAAGATCTTTCACTTCTTTGGTTTAGTTTATTCCTAAGTATTATAGTTTCGTAGCTATTGCAAACTGGATTATTTTCTTGACTTATTTTTCCGCTACCAAACATTATAGCTTACCCAAGCCTACCTTAAAGTACTCAGAAAATTTGCATTAGATTACAGTGGGCAGCCTGTCTCATAACAGTGTTGAAAATGTCATATTATGTATTGAGTAGGATGTCAAAAGTGGAAAAATGGTCGTGTAAGTACTTGATTGATTATAGGGTTTTACTCAGTGCACATGGCTTTCGACCATTCTGAAGTCAAAAACTCCCAAATTTTTCTGCCATAAAGAAAAGATTAATATTTAAAGTAATGGATTTTCCAATTATCCTTATTTGATCTTTATCCATCATATGAATATATCAAATTACCACATGCACCTAGGAAGTAGGTTCTTGTATTAGGTATAAATAAAAAATAATAAGAAAGAACCTGTGATTGATCCATCCTGATGCTGAGAGCCCTGGATGAATTTTTTACTTCCACAAATGTATTTCTCACTTCTAAGATTTCTGCATTTTTTTTTATTTTCTATTTTAAATATTTCTGAAAAATTCCTAAATTGATTATCAGTATTATCTTAGAGATCTCTGAATTTTCTTAAAACTGATACTTTAAATTCTTGGTAACAAAGCTCACATACCGCCATCTTATTGGCAGTCACTGGTTTCTTTCTTTGCCTATTTGAGGAGCTCATGGTTCTCAGTTTACTATTTCTTTACTTATTTGCTTATTTATTTATTCTTCGTAATGTATATCTGTGTCTTTGTACTGAAGAATTTATCATTTTTCTGTCCTCTCTGTCTGGCATTTTTTTGTGTTTTATTGGATATGTTTGCTTTGAGACTTGTAACTTTTGAAATCTTTCCTTCTTTTCTTCCCTCCCTTCCCCTCCCCTCCCTTTTCCTCCTCTCCCCTCTTCTCCCTTCCTCCCTCCCTTCCTTCCTTTCTTCCTTCCTTAGATCTCTGCCTCCTTTTTGGTACTAGATGGTACCTTAAGACAGATTTACCTTGATTCTAACAAAGAATCAGAGTTATGCCTTTACCATATGAAGGAGGTCCCAGAGGAGATATCCTGGCCGTGTGGAAAGATTGGCTACTAACTGATGCCGAAAAGACCTATGGAAATTGCCCCCTAAAGAATGGTGCTGCTGGATAGAATTCTGATTTTGTGTTTTGTTTGGCAAAAAAACAGAGCAGAGTTCCCAGGGCTGGGGATGATAGTTCCACTTTCCCCACTTTGTCAGTGCAAAAGCAATGAATTGGAGGAATTTTTTCCATTTGTTGCAGGGCAGATTGGGGTGGGACATGGATATAGAAGTGTGATTCCCTTACCAACTGCTTTGTGTTTTGCTCACATGTCTGGGGCTTTAGTACTTTCTCATAGTCATATTCGAGTTCTGAAACATTACTGCTGATAAGCTCAGTGCTAGATATTTGTTTTGGATTTTTCATGGGGAGGCGGGGTAGTGAAACCAGCTTGCCTCGTAAATGAACTGGAATTCTTCTCTTTCTTTCTTTCTTTTTTTATATTTAATTTTTTTATTAAATCATAATTGTGTACATTAGTGCAGTCATAGGGCACAATGTGCTGACTTCATATACAATCTAAAATATTTTCATCAAACTGTTTAGCATAGCCTTCATGGCCTTTTAGTCACTATATGAAGACATTTGTGTTCTGCATTTGGTAAGTTTTGCCTGTACAGCTTTGTATATTAATGTAATCATGGGGTACAATGTGCTGGTTTTATATACCACTTGAAATACTGTCATCAAACTGGTTAACATAGCCATATTTTCTGTATTTGTTTTCTTGATTTTCATTGTTTTTCTTTTCTCTTTCTTTACTTTCACATTAGACTCTATCTTGCTTTATTTGTAGTTTTAAATTATCTTATAGCTTCCAGATGGTTGCTTTAGATATTATAATATGTATAACTTATAACCTACTAAAATTGAAATATTACTACTTTGAGTAAAGTATTGAAATTGTACTTACATTTAGATTTTTTTTTCTTCTTTTAAAATCTAATTGTATGAAGTATTTCATATATTGAACACTATATCAGATGGTATTATAATTTTTACTTGAATTATAAAATGTAACATAAAAAGTTAATGAGAAATAAAATAGTCTCTGTACCCCTACTTTTACCTGTTCTGTTTTCTTCTTTACTTTTAAAATTCTAATCTTTTTGTTTTATCACTTTCTGTTTGAGAGCTATCTTTAACCATTTTCTAAGCATATGCCTTATTTCTTCTCTTGTTTGAGAAAGCCTTTACTTCTTTTTCATTCCTAAAGAATAGTTTTGTTGGATATAGATATCATGAATGACACCTCTTTGCCTTTAGCACTGAAATATTTTTTGTTAAATCGTTCTGGCCTCTATGATTTTGGGTAAGAAATCCACTGTCATTCAAATCAGTGTTCCATAATAATTTATGTGCTCTGTGTTTACTTATAAGCCATTTTTTTCTTGTCTTTAGTTTGTAGAAGTTTAATTAGAATGTGTTGGCTTGGATTTCTTTGGGTGTACCATATTTGAAGTTTTCTCAGCTTCTTGTATCTGTAGGTGCATATCTTTTGCTAAATACAGGAAATTTTCAACTACTATTTGTTTTAATTTTTTTGCCACATATTCTTTTTCCTTTTTGTGGGTACTTTTCATATATGAATGTTAGATTTTTTATTATTAGTCCAAACAATGCTAAGATTTATATTTTCATTTTTTCTTTAAAGTCTATTTTCCCTCCATTGCTTGAATTGAATGAATTCTATTGACCTATTCCTAAATTCAGTGAATCTGTATCCTGTAATCTGTACTCTATTATAGAGCTTATCCAGGAAGAGTTCCCTGCCCCTTCCATTCTATTATTGAATTTTTCAGCTCTCCAAAATAATTTATTTTTGGTACGTTTCTTATACCTTGTTATTTCCTTTCAGATTTTCTACTTTTCATTAGTTCCAATGCATTTCTGAATTGTTGTTGAAGCAATATTAGTGTGATTGCTTTAAAATCTTTGTCATATATGCTGAAATATTTATGGATTAAATAATATTATGTATAAGATTTACCCAAAACAATTTGAAGGAGTATAAATAAGACAAATTTAGCCTTCAGTTGACAATTGTTAAAGCTATATTATCGTTACCATGCACTAACCGATTACATCACTGGAGCACTAAAGCTATATCATCAATACTTGGTAATATTTTACTATATTACTCTTTCCACTTTCATATACACTTTAAAATATTCATAATAAAAATGGTAAGAAAGCCTCTAAAATTCATGTTGTCCTAGTAGAAAAGATTAAATTTTGTTATTTAAATATTATATATATTAATTATTATAAAGATTTTTGGATACCATAAGAAAGATTGGTCTCATTTGCATAAAATTCTCCTTTTAATAGAGAGAAAGTGAATGAAAATAAACAAAGAACTCAACATGCAAAAATACAGTTTTTGACCTAGAGATAATTGGAAGGAGAGTTCATCTGTTCCTGGAAGTAATTTTTATAATAAATATCTCCTGTGTTCTCCTCATCTAGGATTCAGTGTCTATAGGGAACCAATATATTAAAAGTTCAAAACATGAACTTTTCTTGGCAAGATAACAATTTCATATTTATACATTATAAATGTAAATCTATATTTATACATTATACATTATAAAGGTAAATCTATATTCATATAAATATGTATAGATGTGTATATACATAAATACTTAAAATAAAAATACATTTTAAACCCAGCACTACATTGTATAATAAAAATTTGTCTTTATACTGTATATTTTCCTAGTTGCATCTATTTCTCTTTTTGCTTTTTTAATTGGTGCATTCAATGTTATTTTGATCCATGTAGACAGTTGACATACAGTAACCATCATTTTCACTCTAAGCTAGGGATAGTTTGTTTTTATAGCTTAAGTATAATCTGTCAACTTCTATATATCTTTTTTTGTGTTTGTGATAATGCATCAGAAATAAGAAAAATCATGGTACCATAGCTATGGTACTTTGTTCAACAAAAGATGCTTGTACTGTTTTATGTCCATTTTTATTGTCATCTTAACCATGCACCTATAAATATTTAATTATTTATATTCAAACATTGGTAAAAATGGGAGAAAACAAAATCTTTCTTTATAACTATTTTATTTGCTAGTAAGTGATGAAGCAACTGTTAAGACTAGTTATTCCACTACATGTACAACACTCAGGTAAAGTCATCCTCACCCCCGGAGGGAATAAGGCATCTCTTCAGAAAGTTAGATCCACGGGGAGGGGTTTGGGGAAAAGGATACTCTTTCTCCTGTGGTTTACCATTCCACCTCCAGGCACAGAAAGATATTGTACACAAACTAAATAGAGGTCAGACAGAGGTGAGTGAAGTTCATGCAAAGATCAATAGAGAGAACTGGTTCTGAGATAAATAAATCAAAGGCTCTCTAGGGAAGTTTATATTGAACACAACCTAACTATCAAAGTCTTCAGCACTATAAGCAGCTCATGGTTTCATACTTAAAACATTGAGTGCTTATATTTATAGATGTTTCAAAAACGTAGTGAATTATTCTTGAAAATAAATTTAAACTTTCTCATTAAAATACTAAATTTGCACATCTGTCTTACTCAAGAGGAAATTTTATCTGCCTTATGGTAGAAATTATAGATGAGAGATCATTTTCCATGAACACATTTCTAAAAATACCTTTTCAGCACAAATATAGTTCATTAATAAGTGATGGAATGAAATTGAGTACCATACTGCAGCTGTTATAGTCAGACACTATGAAAAAACAAAAAAACTATAGCAAATGTATGTTTAAACCTGAAGATAATAAGATATAAAATGGTATCTCACACTTACAGAAATTCTAAAAATAATCAATGTGTAGAAATTCTTAAATTTAGTGTGCAAAATCTTAAGTAGAAACAGTGAGATATAGTGTCAAGTAATAAATCTGACTTAGTAGCATTACTGACATGATAATTTTACAGAAATCTCATTAACAGTTCTGTCTAGTTTTCAAAATCAGGGAGTCAACAAGACTTTCCTATATGTCAAAAACATTTAGATTATTAATTATCATTATACTTGATATGAGTTATAGCAGCAACAAATCAACAATGGCCCAATTTCTATCTTAGGTCATTGATTATCTATGGTGAATTAAGGTGTATATAGCCAAAGATGAATGCTTTTTGTTTTCCAATCCATCATTTCATTCATCAATATCTAGTTCTGTACTCACTATAAGAACTGGAAAGGTTATTCCTTGTTCAATTTTGCCTTGATAATTATTGACAAGGTAGATTGAAAGAGTTCCAGAAATCGGAGAATATCCTTGACTTCAGTGTCATTTCAGTCACAAAATACACTACTATATCCTAATTCATTGAACTTGTTAATGACCTTTAAGAGGACAAACAACATATCTTTGAACAACAAACAACACCTAGGCACAGAATAGAAGTTTGTGTATGACAAAGGGAATCAAACATCACTGTGACATCACACACATTCACTTTCATTCCCTACAACATGTCACTCCTTGCAGCCATTTTAATCAACCAATAAAAACTGTAACACAGACTTATACGTATGGTCACTAATACAGTCCACAGATTTTAGTTAAGGTGTATTACCCGAACCTTGTTATCCAAGCCTAAAGATTGACTCGCAAAGAATTAAGCAAGAATAGGAAGATAAATTTAAATGCACTATGTTCCTTCCTGGAGATCTCTGTGAACAAAATCAATGTCTGTAGGAAAATATTGGATTCTCATGTACTACAGCAAGAATTCTCTATAAAGTATTCTGAACTCAATAAAAAGAAATTGCTAATACCATTAGAATAAATAAAATTTACATTTTCTCTCAAATGTAATATCCCTAGGCCTTCCATGAAAACTGGAAAAACAAACATTATTTTCAACATATTTGACTCTATAAAGTACACATCCTTTGTGAATAAAATGGAATGCTTTTGAAATTCATGTGAATATTTATTTATATCTCTGCCTTGTATTTGCCAGTTTGCTTTTGTATTCAAGATATAATTTATGAGATAAGGATAGTGGTTTTTCCATCAGGGAATATTATCAAGAGATTATTAACTAATGAATATTGGCAAGACATGTATTTAGTTGCCAATACCTACTCAGAATATTTGGTAGAGAGAGAGAAAAGATACGTAGAGAGATACAATGATTATAATATCTATTATATAATGTAATATTTGTGTTTATGTGTATATGGAATGAAGCATATAACTTCTAAGATTACATAGAATTTAGCAACTCAGCTGATTAACTTAAAGCTGTCTCAAATTTTTAGGAAATTTGAAATTCTACAATTAGCTTCTTTTGGATCTTTTACAATCGAAAAAATTTTTATTGGGCTACATCAGTTAATTATGGATCGATTATTATTTAACTTTATAACATCTTTAGGTATTAAAGAGGAATTAATGTTGTGTTTCTAGTTACTTTATTAAATTATTTATCAGTGTCTTGGATGTCACAGATTTTTGCAATTAGTCAAAATAAAACAGTTCTGCTTAGAGAACTTCTGCTTAACTATTTTTCTTGAGTCCCAAATTGTTTTTAAATTACTAAGTAATCTCTTGTTTTGTGTTTTCAGAACATTCAGAATATTATACCTAATTAATTTACACAAGGGAGTGCTCCCATATAAAATTTATTTTATATATTCATATAAACACATATGAGTGATAATTCTTAACTAATTTTAAAATCAAGGGGTATGGATCTATTTCAGAATATATCTTGTCTAAGAAATTAAAAGTTAAATATTCTGGACCGGTGGTGGTGGCTGACACCAGTAATCTAGCACTCTGGGAGGCCAAGGTGGGTGGATTGCCTGAGCCAGAGTGAGACCCTGTTGGTAAAAAAAAAAAAAAAAAAAAAAAAAATAGTTCTAGCAGGAGCCTGTAGTCCCAGCTATGGTGGAGGCTGAGGCAAAATAATTGCTTGAACCCAAGAGTTTTAGGATGCTGTGAGCTGTGACAATTTGGTACTAACTGAGAGTGACAAAGTGAGGCTCTGTCACAAAAAAATAAAATAAGTATTCTATCAAATTGAATTATGATTCTTAACCAATCCCATATTATTATTAGTCCTTAAAAATTTCCTCAAATTCAGAAAAGAGAAGGTCAAATGTATCATAAAATAGTTTTTAAAATAACAGGCATGGGTGGCGCCTGTGGCTCAGTGAGTAGAGTGCCAGCCCCATATGCCGGAGGTGGCAGGTTCAAACCCAGCCCCGGCCAAAAAAAAAAGCTGCAAAAAAAAAAAAATAAAAATAAATAATAAAATAAAAAAAGTAAAATGACAGGCAACCCCAAAATGTAATGTATTAGGAATTAGAATAGGAAGTATACAATATCATTTTAATCTCACACACACTCTCATTTATCTGTTGCCTTTATGTTGGCAGAAATAGTTGGACACAAACTCAAAGCCTTGAACACTCTGTACACTTTGGACTACTTACTTACTCTAGGTACAGCTTACTTTTCTTATCACTATAATTTGGAAAAAAAATTTCATCTTAAAATAATTAACAACTGATACAAATCACACAAAATGGTTAGCATAGTGTATATCAATACATATTAATTCAAATAATTAGTATACATTGTACCATTAATGACTATCATAAGTCATTTTATGTCACTGTGTAGAATTCACATTTTCAAAAGCCCCATTTCCCCCTTAGTATCAAAAATGGTAGTCTGAAATTTTTTCCTGAAAATCTTATTTAAGTCAATGTCAAAGATTTCATACATAATTGGAATGTCATTGTATTCAATTATTGTAAAATGAATCACCCAGACGCAGTAGAAGTAAAAAAATCAACTATATTGACAAAAGTCATTAACATTAATTTGTTTTCTGCCACTGATGTTCTTGCAGCCCCTTGCCTATCACTTTCTGAAGGCCAATTACTTCTAAGAGTTATCTATGACACTGTTTTCTATGTTATTTTCCACATTAATTCCCTAGCCAGTAATTCTGTACCTGAAAAATAGCAAACAAATTTTTTAGGAACAATTAAAATAGTAAAAATAGTCGAACCTAAAATTCTCACAATGATGTAGATGTTTTATTCTTTATGTGCAAATAGATTTTCCTGATTTGCCAGGTCTTAGGAAAAGGCAATGACATTTTCAAACTCTTAAGCTCCTTATTGTGTGAAAAAAAAATCCAGTCATCCATTTCTTAAAACTAGTGCAGCACAGATTTAAAAGAGAAATAATGTAGCTTTCATTCTTCTAATTTACTGCTTAAGATATAGAATACAACACATTCTCTAACCCCAAATTTGGCATAACTATTAGCTTTTTCCCAATTAAATTCTGTTTTCAAGGAAAGATTCTACTATTCTTTCACTTTCTCCAAACAAACAAAAAATAACTCACCAACAAAAAATAGAACAATTAACGCTTTATTATATCTTAAATAAGTCACTTAATTATTCAAAACTTTATTATTTGGTTTACCAGTTAAATTATATTACATTTTTGAAATGACAAGCAAGAAAATCAATTATAGAGCTTTGAGGCTGTAGGTATAGGTTATTGTGAATTAAGAAGTCCTCAGTTTCCACTGCATCTTTTATACATTATTAACTTTAGATAACTGAGTACTCTGAATTATTTTTTAGATTGGGAAACAAAAAGTAATCAAAAAGAGCCAAATCAGGACTGTAAGCTGGATGCCATATGTTTTCCCACAGAAACTCTCACAAAATAACCCTTTTTTGTTGAGAAGCATGAAGTGCAGTGCAATTGTGGGGGAGGACTCGATGGCAAAGCTTTCCTGGGTGTTTTACTGCTATATCTTTGTTTAATTTTCTCAGGACATTTTCATAATAAGCAGATGTTATTGTTATTTGGTCCTCCTGAAAATCAATAAACAAAATTCCTTGAGCATCCCAAAAAACTATTGCCATGAAGTTTGCTCTTGATGAATCCACTTTTGCTTTGACTGAACACTTCCACCTCTTGGTAGCCATTGTTTTTATTGTACTTTGTTTCCAGGGTTATAAAGCCATGCTAAATAAATGGTAAAAGCATAAAAAGTCCTCAGTTTACCTTAAAAGAAAATCTCAGAGGATTAAGTCACAGAATAGTTGCCTATTTTAGTGTTATATTTTCTTCCTTGGGCACTATTGACTTTAAATTTTTAGAAGGAAAAGTATGCACACCTAGTGTCTCATAGCAATCTTTATTATTAGTTTTTTCACACACTTGAACATTATTTTCAATGGAACTTATAGGATGAGAGAGTGGGCACTACATAAACCTACCATTTAGCAATATTTTTGAAAATTACTCAAAAACAACCCCTTAAATACTTAGGAAAATGTCTCAGAAAAAAGATAGACAATAATGACATTTATTCAAGAAAATTAACATTAAAGTTCTCTAAAAAGAATTGAGGTATTTGGACTAAGACTTACTTCCTATTCACTCCTACAAATTCAGCAAAATAGAAATTTACTCCAAATGAGGGCAACTAAGAATACAGGACTACCTCTTCCTCCAGCACCCAGAGAGTAACTTTTCTGGGAGGAATAGGTCTTGAATATTTTTCTTCCTGAGCCCAGTTGCATGTTGTTGGTACTAAGTTACCAATGAGTTTGGTCAAAAAATGGGAGACTCCTTCCATTTATCCAAAGTATGACATGGGGCTCCTTGGTACCTCTAAGAGTACTGGGGCCCTGAACACACTTGTTCTAGTGCCTAAGGTAGTCATTTCATGTTGGAAGAGTCAGCCAAGAAGAACCAAGGTGATTTGCCCCCATCTACAGCACTGAGTTGCTAAAGCAAGGGTGTCACTCAGGTGAAAACATCATTGTCTCCAACCCCAGATCAAAAGATGTGGCTCCTAAAAGTTGGGGAGAAGCAAGTCACAAAACAAATCCCAAAGGAATTATTTTCACTTACAATAGAGTGTGGAGAAGTCCAAGATTAAGAGTGCTATCAAAAATGCTAGAAGTTATAGCAAAGTTGAATTGGGAGATTATTTGATTAATTGGGCATATAGACTACATGCCAGGCTTACTGAGAGCACCAGAGAAAGTGACAATTGGGAGAAGCGTATGAGGGGTTAGAAAAGGTCTCTAGGACAATAAAATTTACTGTCTTAAAGTTCTCTAGACTAAAAGTTCAAGATCAAGATGTTAAGGTGTTAACACTGTTGTTACATAAGATAGTATAAATGTATTATTCCTTCTCCTGTCTTTGCTAAAGTGACTTAAAAATGAATTGTATAAAATTATATTTATTCAGGAAAAAATAGGCAATCTGAATTAATTAATATTAAATGAAAACATTTAATTAATAATCAAAATACTGCACACAAAGAAATCCAATGTCCAGGTGGTTACGCTGATGAAACTACCATTTTAAAAAAGAATAGCTACTAAATTGTGACATAATCTTCTAAAAAGTAGAAGCAGAGGGAACACATCCTAACTCATTCTATTAGTCCAGTATTATATGGATAGCAAAATCAGAAAAGGACATCTTAAAAAATAAAGTCACAAGTTCATTTTTAAATCAAGTTATTTTGTGATTTTTCTATGGCGATAACATCGAGTTACTTATACAATTTGGATATTAATCCCTTGTAAAATATATTGTATGTTTAGAAATATTTTCTTTCATTCTGGGAGAAATTAAAAATATTCAAAAATGTTGTTGAATATTTTATTTGCTTAAGTTTTTAGATTGATGTAGTTCCACTTGTTTTGTTTTTGTTTTTATTAACTGTGCTTTTGGTGTCATATCCCAAAAGTCATTGCCAAGAGCAATATTAAAGAGCTTTTTTTCCCCTTTACTTTCTTTTAGGAGTTCATAGTTTTAGATCTTACATTAAGTCTTTGTACACAGAGAGGTAATTTAATTCTTTTGCATGTAAATAGCCAGTTTTCCCAAAATCATTTTTTTTTTTTTGAGATAGAGTCTCACTGTTACCCTGGGTAGAGTGTAGTGGCGTCACAGCTCACAGCAACTTCAAATGCTTCAGCTTAAATGATTCTCTTGCCTCAGCCTCCCAAGTAGCTGGGACTACAGAAGCCTGTCACAATACCCAGCTATTTTTTGGTTGTTATTGTCACTGTTGTTTAACAGGCCTGGGCCAGGCTCAAATCTGCCAGCTTCGGTGTATGTGGCTGGCACCCTACTCACTGAGCTATGGGCACCAAGCCCCAAAATCATTTATTGAAGAGACCTTCCTTTTCCCTTTGTGTATTCTTGGTGTACTTACCAAAAATTAGTTGAAAATAGATGGGTGGCTTTTTTCCTGGGCTTTCTATTTTGTTTCATTGATCTTTGTGTCTGCTTTTATGACAAAACCATACAGTTTTTATTACTATAGTTTTATAATATAGTTTGACATCAGAAAGTGTAATGTCTCCAGCTTTGTTTTTCTTTCTCCTTGAATAGACATTTTTCCAAATAACTATAAGGTATATGAAAAGGTGCACCACATAATCATCAGAGAAATACAAATTATAATCACATGTAATATCATCTCAGCATATTAGGATGACTACTGTCAAAGACTTAAGAGATAACAAGTGTCTGAAAGGAAGTGAGAGTAGGCAGCAGTTGTACACTATGAGTGGTAATGCAAATTTGTACAGGCATTATTGAAAACAATGTGAAAATTCCTTCAAAAGTAAAAAATAGAACTACTATATAATCCATCATCATACTTTAAAATTGGCATCTCAAAGACACCCATTCATGCATTATTCACAATAGCCCAAGTTATGGAAACAGCTTAAGTATACATTGACAAATGGGTAAACAATATGTATGGTCATATACACACACATATATAAAATATACACACATGCACATAGTAAAACAAAGAACTTGGATGACAATAGACTAAGGTAAATAAGGCAATAAGAAGCAATAAGAAAACTGGGTGGTCATATGCAAAATAATAAAGTTAGAGCTTTAGCACCCACCATATGCAAAAATTAATTGAAAATGGATCAACGGCCTAAATGTAAGAGCTAAAACAAGGAAATTCTTAGAAGGAGAGGGAAATTCTTCATGACCTCAGTTTGGCAATAAATTCTTAGAAGTGAGAAAAAAGCACAGGAAACCAATGGGGGGGGGATGGACAAATTAGACTTCATCAACATTTTTAGAAAACTGTGTTTTTCAATAGAAATTACAAAGAAGGGAGAAGATAACCCACAAAGTGGGAGAAGATGTTTCATATGTATATGATAAAGGAATTTTATCTGTTATGGATAAGAACTCTTACAACAATAATATAAATTCAAATAATTCAATGAAAAATAGAAAAAGAATCAGAATAGAAATTTCCCCAGAGAAGTATCCCATAGGACAATAAACATTTAAAAGGAATTCAGTATCATTAATCATTAGGGAAATGCATTTCCCACCCCCTGGGATGGTATATACAAAGTGTATACATGAAAACAAGTCTATACAAAAACATGTGTTTGAATGCTTATAGCAGCATTATTCATAATAGCCCAAAGATGGAAACAATCTAAACACCCACGCACTAAAAAATAGATATACAAAATGTGGTATATCCTAAACAATGGAATAACAATTCACATAATATGTGCGCACCTCAAAAACTTTATAGGAAGTGAAAGAAGCCAGTCACAAAATAATACTTACGATTCCATTGATATGAAATGTCCAAAGTTAGCAAATTTATTGAGACTGAAGGCATATTAATGGTTTGCTAGGTCTGGCAGACTAAGACAATGCTCACTAAAGAGCATGGGGTTTCCTTCCAAGGTGAAGAAAATGTTCAGCAACTGACTGTGATGGTAGTTGCATATACTCTGTGAAATACCAAACAAGAACTGACTTTGCACACAGTAAATGGGTGAATTGCACTTTTTTCACCTTTATTTATCCAGCACTGAATTGGGATGCCTTAAGTTTCAAATTTGAACACACACCTCTGTAAACTGTTTCAACACAATAGGAGGGCAATTGTGTTTTATTCTATCCCTCCTGACTTCTTATCTCAGTTGTCTCTCCTCCTCTCAATAAATGTTAGTTGATGATAATTCCTCCATTAAAGCCTTCTTAAATGGCAACATTCTTTATCCTGTAATATTAATGGGGCAAATCAGAAGTATGACGCATAACTCAGACTTTTTATTTCAGCAATTTTCTATCCTATTTATTTTAACTGGCACCCCTAGAGTTACAGTGCTTTATTGGCTTAGTTTAAATGTGCTATTGTTACTTATGGGTTAAGCAGGTAGGCTGATTGCATTAATAAAAATTGATAAGTAGGCAGGTTATCCTTCCTAATTTATTGCCATGGCAACAGACAAGCAACCATGCCTTGTTTCTCAGGAGCAGAATGCTAATAATCAAATGTGCCTTACCCAGATGAATTTATAATTCAGTTTACTAATATAAATTTCTCGACATTGTGTATATTACTGAAGAAAAACACGCATTAATTCTGCATCTAAGTTGTGTGATGGATATGCTCAGGAGAATGAAAAAATGAGAACATTCCCCTGAAACATCAAAATTGTTCATTAAAGTAATGTATTTTAAATAGTGTGTACAGTGAACAATTTAATTCTCTGACATTCATGTTGTTTATTTCGGGAGGTGATTTTATTACACAAAAATGTAGTAATGCATAGTTATTTTGACATCTCTAAAAATAATGGGTCCTGCATAAGAGTTCAATTAAGCAATAATCCCTGGGAAAATGGTCATTACTAGCAGTTAATGATTGGTTTGTTAGTTAATGGCCCAAGGCAAAGCTGAGGGCGGTTAAGATCCTAGCAAACGAGTTGTGAATTGTAGCAATGGTTTGTGAATTGTAGCAGTGAGGGATTTTTAAAGGATTTTTCCCCTGGTTATAAACCACGTTTAATGGTTTAGGACAGCAATAATATGTTTTTTAAGACTGATTACAACACAGGACAGTCTCTGAAACAATTCATATTTATGGTAAACTGACAATTGATTTTCTACTGATACTTCCCAATACCCTAAATTTGTAGGTGTGAATTTTTTTTTCATTTTGGAATATAGACACTTATATTGTACCCTTACATCATTCATTGATTCAAAGTAGCTGCAATCCTTTTTTTTTTTTTTTGAGACAGAACCTCAAGCTGTCACCCTGGGTAGAGTGCTGTTACATCACAGCTCACAGCAACCTCCAATTCCTGGGCTCAAGTGAATCTCCTGCCTCAGCCTCCCAAGTAGCTGGGACTACAGGCGCCCGCCACAATGCCCGGCCAGTTTTTGGTTGCAGCTGTCATTGTTGTTTGGCGGGCCCTGGGGCTGGATTCAAACCCGCCAGCTCAGGTGTACGTGGCTGGCGCCTTAGCCCATTGAGCCACAGGCGCCGAGCCAAAGTAGCTGCAATCCTATGCAGAAGTTACAAACAACATTCTGCTTTGGTGGTGCTTTAGGTTGAAACACCATGTGATTCCTATTAGTAATAATTATATATTATCTTTAGGTTTCTGGCTGACAAATATTGACCTGTGATATTACTTTTAAAATTTTCTTGAAATGTGGTCATCCATAGAGTTTTTACTTGAAAGTGTTTAAGATTACAGAATGGGCTCCTGACTTCTCTACACCACTATAGGTCCCCAAAGAGGAAAAGGCCACTGGTCCCCCTGCCCTACAAGTCTGTGCTTACGTGTTCACGAGTAATTTAACAGAATAAATTGCTATATTCAGAATTTTTGTTTCCTAACATCAGGGATATCTCATCACTTCTCTTTTTTTAATCTGCAGGAAATGAGACTTCATTAGTCTGAGTCCTGGCCTCACAAAACTACTGTAATGAAACTAATGGCTTCTAGGATACAGGAAGGCTTCTGCTTTCAGAAATAAGACCTTTGATTTAGCTTCAATTAAATCTGGTTCTACATAACAGACAAGCACAACTTGTAAACTGGTGAACTGATGGGGGAGATAATGCAAACTGATAATCTGGCTCTCTAGATAAATTTTTTTTAGAAAAATTAATTGATATCTTTTAAAATGAGTTTTTCAATTCATTGTGTGAACATTTTGTAGGTGTCAGCTAGAATTTAGAATTGAGTTTAATCAGAAGGGTCACATGGAAGAGGAATTAGTATAATTCTAGAAACATGCAGTAGGTACATATTACCAAATTAAATTATTTGATTAAAGTTCTCCTATAAACACCATGGTATCTTATTAAAGTGATCTACCACTTGCGTATGGGGATTTGCCTTTGTGACAAGAATATCCCTTGGGAGAACTTACTTTGATCTGAATGAAAATGATATCTCACTCTCTCTCTTTCCTCACCTCTGTGCCTTTATTCACAGGCGCATACATGTGAACATACATGCACACACACAAATTTACCCAACTGACATTCGATGACCCAAATGTTCTAACTTTAATAATTAGCCTATCTGGGATTCAGAATAATGACACTGTGAATTCAAATCTTATGTTTGTTTGTTCATAGTACATACAAATATCAGGAAGTGAATTAAATAGCAAAACTTGATGTAAAAAGAATAAAATCTTTAAAAAATATTACAACAGTTTGAAGCTTATATTTTAATGTTAAGAACTGGAGATGAATAATTTCTAAAATCATACTTACCATTCTAAAATGTCAATATTAAAGTTTTTTTCCCCCTTGAGAGTAATTTAATTTTATAAATATTCTAAACATGTAAAAATCTCTACCTGCTCCATGATGCATTTTAACTTCAGTATCAAACAGAGATCAATTAAGGCCTAATAAATTCAGCTGTTATCTGAGGTCAGAATGGGCTCCAGGGGGCCATCTAAATCCTAGGTAGTGTTGATATGTAATTCATACATCCACACAAAAAAAGACTTGGTACTTGAGGAGTCACCAATTTATGCTGGATTTTACAATCTTATTTCTACTTAATACACCAACCTATTATTCATTGGTATTTTTGTTTCTTAAGAATGCATGTTTGTGTTTGGAAAAAACAAAATACTTGACGTTAGATACAGAATTGATGATACGTAAATAATGAGTATTAGCGCAATAAAGACATGCTGTCAGCAAAATATCTTCTCTTTCTAACTCAATTGGGAATGCACTGCAGTGTGTACATTATGTTGCTTCAATTAATTCAAATCATTCCTAATTGGGATCTCTTAAATAACTCCCTCCTGGGTCTAGAGAGGAAATTGAATCAAGTATTAAATCAGGAAGTCATCTCTATCTTTAAATATACTGTTATTCATAATCAAATATGCTGATGTTGATGTTACTGAATATTGAAAAAAAATCCTCCCTTTTACTTTGTAATTAAGGAAATACTACTTAGTTAAAATTATGGTTAACTGATAGTAGTAAAAACTAATAAAATATTGAATGCATCTTGATTCCTTTGGGCAACTGGAATTACTTGGAGTATGTTGGATAGAGAATGAATGGTTGATATATAAGTTTAGAGGTTAGTAGGAGCTGATTGAACAAAATGAGTCCAAATGGAACCCATTACTATGAAGGATGGAGTAGAGATAAGGGTAAGGAGGAGACAGTATTTGTGGCAAAATATATGACAGGAAAGGAGGTTTAATGTTGAAATAGTAATAATAATCCTCTGAAGACAAAGCAGGCCTGGCACTGTGGCTACACTGGTAATCCCTGCACTTTGGGAAGCCAAGGTGAAGAATCTTTTGAGGCCAGGAGTTCAAGACCAGCCTAGAAAACACAGCCAGACCCCATTTCTACAAAAGATAAGAACAAAAATTAGCCAGGCATGGTGCTGATCACCCGTAGCTGTGGATTCCAGTGGCCTGCTGTCCTTGGGAAGCCCACACTTCCTCCACTGCATCAAGCTGGAGACAGTTCCTGCTGGCCTTCTCTCTGATCGGGTCTGAAGTGCTGGTCTTAGTGACAGCCTGGCTGTCTCGGCATTTCCAGAGCAGCATACCTACCTGGGATGTTTCTCCTGTTTGGTGGTAGTTGTCCAGTGATTGAATGTAGAGCTCCTCCATTACCAAATGCTTGTATGTGCCACTCACTGAGACTTTGATACATTCCTTGGATAACCTTACAGGGCAGTGTCTCCACTGATCCGTTAGGCCTTCCTATAGAGATGACCCTTCTTAAAACAATCTTATAATTTCATTCAACATCATTTTTTTAGATGAGCATCTAAACTTCTGACAAACTCCATAGCTTTGGTGCCACATCATATTTCACATAAGCTTAACAAATTATACAGTTGTCTTTCCCAGAGGATTTACTTTCTTCTGGTGATTTGTGCATAGAGGAGCACAGGCCTTAAATCATTTTTAAGTACCAGATTGAGTCCGTCTTAGGTATTTCTTCAAGTTTGAGAAAGATCTCCTTCACACCAAGGGTTTTCTAAAAGACTAGTTTCTATAAATAGGTGTCTGTTTCCTTTCCAATACTTCCCACTCCACCCAATTTGTTTTTCCAAAGAAATTACAATTTATCCAGTTGTAGGTATTTCACCTTAACCTGGGTAAGTCTCCACTCCTGGGTGCTATATAGAATATATCTTCTCTACAGAGCCTCTGTGCCACTAGGATAAAGATCATATATAAAAATATATAAACACACACACATATACACACAAGTGCACACATATATTTAAATATTTATAAATAAATATAAATAAAAAATATATATAAATAAATACATATATATTTTGGACTAATTCGGTCTGAATTTTCTCAGTTTGGTGGTAATTTGGTCATTATGGTGAGGATGAGGGGAATGAACCAAGCCATGGAAATACAATCCCGAGAAGCATGAATGTTTCCAATTACTAAATATTAAAGATTCTTTCTTCTTTTCCCCCCTTATGAAATTTGGAGATCATATGAAACCATGGGGGTAAACACCGGTAAATTCATTACTTCCTGGAGATAACCGTGGACGTGTTCACACATATTCTGCCCTTGGGATGGCCATGGGGTTGCACCACCCTCTGCTAAGGGTATTCCAGTAAAGGTACTCCTGGGCCTTCTGGGAGCCACACTGGGGCTATTCTGCTTTCTGGAAAATGATGCTTCCTTAATGCAGGAAAGTCCATTGGGAGGCCTTGGACAGGCTCAGTTCTCCCATCTTTTTGGTTTGCAGTTCTCAGGAGTAACTAGTATATCGTAAGAATATAACATCCTGGGCGAAGGAGGAAGTGGCTAGAACAGCCTGGTCTGTTCCTGTCCTCACCTCTAACAGGTGAAGACATCCTGTTAGGGGTGAGGACATCAGACAGGCCGGTGTTTCACGTGACCCTGCATTATATACTCTAGAGTGGGCTGCATTTCTGGTCCCTCAGTGGTAGTATAATTGGGGTGCACACAGTAGAGGCTCTTTCCACCATGGGCCAGAAGGGGCCCAGCACATGACAAATCCTAACCTGAGTCTTCTGTTGTCTCTTGCTTCATGTAACTTGTTGTGAGTGTGAATGTCATGTCTCACCAGGCTCACATAAGTCGGTGACCGTACACAGTACAACAGTTTCCCACTGGTCGGCATCAGAGTCTGGTTAGCTGGCAATGCCTCTCATCAGCTGGGCCCATGCCAAGGTCTCTGAGGGAGGGCTCCTCTTTGTGGACTGCTGGGGTGGTGATCTATCCGTGGCTACCACTCATAGGAAGGCTGTCCTTTCTATTTTTACATATGTTCTTCAAATGTAGACATCAGGAAAAGGGTTTTTTCCTACTAATTTTTCTCTCCATTCCTTCTGTCTCCTAAAGACCAGTCTTTATCCCCCTAACATTTTCTGTTCACAGATATCATCTTATTCCCCACATCAAATTCAACTCAAGTTTGTGTTCCCTATTCAAACTTTCAAAATACGATCAAAAGCCTTGAAATTATCAGTGGGTCAAGATGAGAGTTGACTTCTCTTTAATGAAGTCCTGGGTTTTTATGAGGTAGAATTAGCCCAGTGGTTGTAAATCAAGCTTTATTTCTAACATGTCTTTTGCTTAATGCTACAGAATTGCATTCACTATCATGCGGAGAGGTTTATAGAGAAAAAGAACCGTGTCTAATGGGTACTGAAATGCAATTTCACAGACATTCTTGAAACAGTCCCTCTACTAATATTACTTTGCACTTAACTAATGCATTTGTTTAATGTGAAGTTAGCAAGAGAACTAAACTCAGAGAAATAAAAAATACCTGGGCCATTTTCTAGTATAAAATAAGAATGAAACAAAACAAATATACTCATAGGCACACAAAAGACAGGCTTTTCTATATTTTGACAAAAGTAGACTTTTATCAACATAAAATTGCCACCGAGAGAAAATCAGGATTGTTTTCTGATAGATTATTTTGAAAGGTGGGTCAGCATAACCTTTCCTGCATAAATTTGTTTTGTTATTTCAGTGATTATAAGAGGAACTAACTCACAAGGGACTACTGCCTACTATGTATAGGCCTCTTACTCATTTACATAACCCTTTTCTCACAGTTAGGAACGGGATATTTTAATACAAGGAATATAAGGAAATACAAGGAAAATATTCAAGCAGAAACAGGAGACGACAAATATCCTCTGGAATTCTAATCCTAAAATGAAAAAAAAAAGTTAAATTCTAAAACATTTTTATGAGTTTTATGTAAAATCTTCTCCATATCACCAACTAGGAAACTGGGATTATTACATTCCTTTGACTCAGGGAAAATCCTATTTGGAAGATAATAGATCTTTTTCTTTTCTTCCTTAGCAATATTAATTCCCTATGCCATAACATCAATATAATGCTCATCTTGACACATGAGTAAGAAAAGTGTACCCATTCTCATTTCATATAAATATGTTCTTCGGCATAGATGGTGGAGATGTGATAAGTCAGGCACTTACAGTATGAAGTCAATGAAAGTGCTGTTTTCTGACCCAGGCCATGCTCTCCGAGTGCCTGGGATAAGATAAGATACGGATATTTTGCAGTACACGATATTCATACACAAGTCAATTTTATTTTGATTATTTCACATTGTATAAGCATGTATTGTCAGTGTCCGCTTCCGTAGAATCAGAGTTGCAAGAATTTCATTGATCCTCTAATCCACATATTCCCTTAGATGAAAATGTATTTTTTCCTCTCAGCATTGCTGACATGGTATTAGAGCATTTCTTCATTAACATTTTTACCAACTATTTCACCGGATGATATATTTCATTACAGGCAAATGTAAACAAGTAAAGAAAATTGGCATGAAATTGAGCTAAAAATTCATACACTTGTCTAAAGTCCTCATAATGTTGACTATATACTTGTCCAGCTTTTCAAAGTTCCTCTGTAATTCTGAAACTCTAAAATCATTATATTTTGCAAAGTGTCTTCTTAGCAGAAAGAGGACACATTGTGCAACCTGGATATTACACATATGTATATTTGCAAGTGTGACCAACGTCTTTGTTTGTTCTTTTTTAAATATGGTCCACTGTTAATGGATATTGAACTTGTTGCCTATTAAAATCTCTATGCCTTTGATAAGTCAGTTCATATTATCTAGTTCTCTTTTTTTAATCTTATTTAGAAATTCATCATCAGTTATACATATGGTACTTTTCAATTATGACGTTGATGGATGGGTCACATAGAATCATGGTTTTCATATGCATTATGTTAACCATCTGTCAACATCTTGTGTTTCTCACCTATCTGAAATTTATTCTTTATACGTCTTTTTCCAAAGGCAAGACAGAACAAATATCAATTCATTTAATCTAAGCTGAATTTCAGTCTCAGAGAGACTTTAATAGTCTATTAAAGGGAAAATAAATTTAGAGACCATTTAATCAAATATCATCTTTTAAGTTTAGGGTTTGTAAGTCTCAGAGAAATAAAATGGATTTCTTATGATTAAGAATATGATTAAGCATTTGTTAAAAGCAAGGTATATCATATTTATTTGTAGTATCCTCTGTATGAGGGAAAATTTTCCCCTATTCATGTATCAGATTTATAAGCTATAGTAATTAATTATGTTTATTAAACTCTATTAATGTATCTAGGTTATAAACAATACAGCTAGTAATATTTCTATTGCTATGACAGATAAAAAAGAAATGAGTGATGTGAATACCTTATTTTCACTTGCTAATTACTGTAATGTTTATCGACCGAAAATGTATAATTTCCTGTTATTAGGAGGGAATGCAAGAATATCAGTTATAATATGTTTCTCAGAGCTTAGAAATAAATGAACTCCAGGGCCTATCTCAGTCTCAGAACATTCTGAATTTAGACAGCTTTATCACAGTATTGGCTGCTGGCTTAGTTGTTGGAATAATTGTTTTGTTAAAGTTAGAGGAAGAAGCAAAGAAAGTTCATGATTTATTGATCTGTTTTTCTTGCTGGCTTGAAATAAAGAGAATTGGTACCAATTCCCTATGCATGTATTGATTATTATATAAAAGGACCCATAAGAGGGGGCAGTTGAATGGTGTTCAAAGTGGCTAAAAATGTTTCCTGACAACCCTTATGAGATTTTCAAAGGTTCAATTTTATTTGAACACTACATTCTCATTTTTGTTATTTTTCAAGGAAAAGAGAAAGCTAATTTAAGTCGGGTAGAGCTCTTTTTTCTTGTGAAAGCAAAGGGATCAATGATCTTAATGGGTTGATGGTAGAGTAAAGCTCCGAATTGAAAACTGAAATGTTTAATTCACGTTTCATAACTAGTCCCTGATTCTCATAAATTCTTAAAATTAATTAAATTAAATTTTTAATAAATATTGTGCCACTGAAGAATACTTGGAACCACTGTGCCTAGACTTCCTTCATCTGAGTCTTTCCTCACATGGTTAGAATCTGAGTCTTACAGGCATTATAAAGTCAGTATACACAGGGGATTATGTAGAATGACATTTACCTTGTTTTATAAATGATTAAAACATAGTAGTTATTTTTAGGAACTATTATCAGCAAAGAGTCCTACCTAATAAAATACAAATAAGATGCAGGTTTCTGTTTCCTTGTTCAATTTTTAAAAATTAGTGATACATTTACAAATTTTGAAAAGGCATAGAATATATGAGGTGTAATGGCCAGAATATTACACCCATATGTATGAATCTGGTAACTTACAAATACAGACCAGTAATGTTGGGAATTATTGCCTCAAATATGACAGTGTCATTGCTGTTTATGATGTGATTTTCTCTTGGTAAAATTCCAGACAACACAGTGCAATTTTCTTTAAGTTTACCTTACAGTTGCTTTTCTACAAAATTCAATGTAAATTAAAACTGCGCCAAAATTATTTGTACCTAATGTAAAAAATAATTTTGTTCTCAATTCAAATAATATAACTAGTCTCCCTAGGTATGCTGCATTTTGCAGAAATAACTGACAAGGATTCAAGAGATTTTAGACAGATTTTAGGAGTTAGACATTTTTTTCTTCATTTCATAGAGTGGGCCTACGTACTTCAGGACATCTGGTATCCCATGCATCCTCCAATACAACATGTGTGGTATCCCCCCAAATACATATTACAACGAACAAATCCACATAAATGTCTAAAACACCACTTGATATGGTTCCACTCCTCATAACATATTGCTTCTATTCTATAATACTGATTAGAAACTAATGCTCTTAATATATAAGTGAACAAACAGATGCAATCACTACTATCCTATCCTAGTAGGAGTAGAAGTAACAAGAGTAAACTTTCAGCTTAATAAAGACTGAACACTCCCAGAATGCAGTGAGTACCTGGTAAGCAGACAAGTGCAGCAAAGATGAATCACCAAGTAATAATTTGTAGTTCTTTCATTGATTAATTGAATGACCAAGTTTCCAAGAACAAATTGGGATATTAGAATTTTGCCAATTAAGCAAATTTTTCACTTATTAAGCCACAGAAATAATTCAATATCAATTTATATATTTTGACATCACCCAGTTGTGATTTTATTTGGAGTAGAACAATTTTTGTTTGTGTATAATTTTTCGTGTTAATGTTGTTCATGTCACAAAGTTAAGGGTTTTATAAGTGGTCAGAAACATTTCATATCCATGATGTTTTTATTCTCATTTACCTTCTTTTTCTTAGTGTGTTGATTTATAAATATGTATGCAAATTCATAACTTATAAATAAGCACATACTTCGTGTTCATCTATCTATGCTATTTTATGTCAAATTCCTGAATGTACTGGTAAATTGATCACTAGTCCACCAGCATTTCCACTAAATTTCTCATCTAATATGATTTCTCCCTTGCAGTGGTCTTGATAATTATTTGTATGCAATTGTCCTACGCCCTCCCTTGGAATGATGAGTGAGGAACATGGGCGTGTCTAATTTACTGAACAATCCTATTTCCTAAAACCTGCAGCTCTTTTTTTGCTTGATTCACAAATATCTGAAACTTGATCCTGAAGCGGATTTGACCGAAACTTTGTCTAATGTCTATCCGAATTAGTGGGAACACACCTACGGTGCATCTTAGCAGGGTACTAGCGAAACTTATTAAAGTTAGAGTATTAATGTCTTTATATAGTGATCAAGGAAATGCCATGAAGGATATCTGTAACAGTATGATCAAAATATTTCTGAATGTATATGAATCATGCCCAGTGATTGCACCAATGTACATAATTATGATTCAATAAAATTATTAAAAAATAATAATAATAAAATAAATGGAGTCTGCAAATTAAAAAAAAAAAAGAAGGTAAACAAGAAGGAAAGGGAGAGGAAAAGAAGAAAAAAAGAAAGAAAGAAAAGAGAAAAAAAGGAGGAAGAAGAAGGGGTGGGTAGAAGCAACTATTGACTAAAAGAAGAGAGGCACAGAAAGAGGGGGACAGAAGCAATATAGGTGTACAGTAGGGTACT